>CAEFZY010060053.1:0-53428 GCA_903066815.1 Brachyrhaphis roseni | reverse complement strand
TTCAGGTGTGGTGCAGCAGAGGCGCATCTAAAAGTTGCAGGACACCGGCCCTCGAGGACTGGAGTTTGACACCCCTGCCATATATACTGTACATTTGCCACTTCAGTTGGATTTACACAACTACTACTCTAATATCACAGGAATGGCCAAATATTGACATTACTTAATCTGATTGGGTACTGTTCAAATGTTTGGTCTGCCCTAATCATGATCCACTCTCCTCTGAGTCTCCTTTGCTTGAAGCCGAAAAGTAAAATTGCCATCATAACCTACTTTCCAGTGTCACTGCTGGCCCAAGCCTAGTTTCAAGTTCTCAACTGTGACGCAAAAAAGTGCCATCTTTTTTGGATCAACAGTGCTTTGTTCCACTTGGAGCTAAGGCGCCCATAATAACTACCAACCAGTTGTAATTTTTATGTTCTTCTTTTTCAGGTCATCCACGGTTTACAGAAAAGAGTAGAAGAGCAGGAGGAGGAGATCATGCAGCTGAGGAGGCAGATCAGTCAGCTTCAGAACTCAAAAGTCACCGTTAGCTTCACTGAACTGGACAAAACCTGAGCCTCAAAAACATCAACAGATTGTCTAAACTTAATTTACTGAGCCCCTAATTTACTTGGTTTGACTTGATACAAATGCCTGCATGTGTGAACATTTAAGTGTCTTGTATTGGAGATGGTAGTGTTCTTTTTCTTTTTAAACATTTGTTTTATCCAGCTGCTAAATAAACCATCTCAGGTATTTCAAAAACACTGTGATATTTAATTTGATTTAAGTGTCTATGCAAAATGTCTTTCTCAACCTGAGTCTCCCATTCACAGGATAGTTTCAATGTTACGGAGCTCCGTACAATGTAAAAGTACTTTGATTTTTTTCTAACATATTTTTATGCTCTTATCGCCAGTTTATTCAATCTCAGTTTTTAAAAGATGATTTTTGTACAGGCTACATGTAATGCGATTTGCTCTGAACACAAAAGTTTTCGGAAAATATAATTTCATCGTAGTTGTGCTGAAATATTCGTGTTTGTAGTGCTGGCTAGATTGTCACTGTAGTGGAAAAAGCACAATAAGGTCAGAGTTAAGAACATGCGTCGGATATTTCCGAAACACGTTCTTCACGGATGGACCTATCACAGACGTCGTTTCATGGCAGGTACCCGGATGTAGCCGTGGGGCAATTAGCTACGTCATTGTTCACCGGCGGACACCCGCTGGAAATAAGAAATGGATTTAAAACCGCTATTAAGGTGTTCATAACAGACTCCAGGTGAGTTCTGATTTGTTTTTACGGTCTAATGTTAAAACTGGTGAATAACAGAGGTACATTCGCTGGCTCAAACCGCTGGAATTCGCTGTAGTAGCCCAACACCGGTTCTCTGTCATGTCGGGAGAGCAACGCAGTAAACGCACACAGCCACCGGTGTGGAGCCCATTCTTCAATAATCCTACTAGACAACTTGTTTGTAATCTCCACACGGATGAAAGTCGGTACAATTTAAAACCAGGCCCGCTAAGGTCTCTTTAACATGCTACTTCTTAGCCACGGGACTCATCACGGTGTCAGCTAGCATCAACTGAGACTGCTAGCTAGCTTGCTCCGTTAGCCGCATTAGCCGGAATTGTGCCGCTGCTATCGTTTCTATCCTTCGCCTCCTTTATAATGTTTGGTAACGGATTATTCATCGCAACTCAGTCTTTTTCCAATGTTCGCAAAAAATGTACACACATCTGGACCCCCCCTCTTTACGTGAGCTGAGCGTTACTGCGTGTTCTCTTTCGGTTTTAAAGGCGCTGCGTGTTAAAGGCCTTGCTACCGTCTGTTAGCCAATGTAAGTCTGTCTGTTGGAGCAGGTGGGAGGGAACAGCTGCAGTTTAATGTGCTTCTAACAAGGAAATGTTCCCTTCTGGGTTGTGTAACTTCCAGTGGTAGTTGGGAACTCTTGCGCCCGTAATAAGTTTCAAATATAATACATTTTAACAGGTAATATTTACTTGTTCTTGATACGACAAATCTTTGCATATTTTTTTTTTTTACAGAAGCGTAAAACAAATTTAGACTTTAAATATTTGTTTTATTTAAAGCGTAAATAAAACAAATATATTTTTAGCTACTTTGCTCATTTTTTTCAATGATTTAGTTTTGAAGGGGAATAATGTCAGCGGCAAACTGATCAGGACAATTAGTGATTTATTTTATATATTTTTTTGTTTTCCTGTGATGCCATGTTCAAGTCTTGAATTGTCTAAAACATTTTCTTTAATCCAAAGTTTTGATTCACCATACTGGTGAATAAATATTGTCTTCAGTGAATCGATACAAATTATCACAACAAAAATCTCAATTTTATACAATTTTACAGCTTTTTTTTTTCTTTTTTTTTTTTAACAGCAACACATTTTGTCCTGTTACTAAAATGTTGAATTAGCTAACTTATCTTTACCAAGTACAGTGATTTTCATATGTAGTCTTAAATAATGTTAGTGATGCATTTATCTATGGAGGACCAAAACTGACATAATTAGAAATAAAAGCATAAGTATATGTTTAGTTTTTCCTTGTTATTACACATGAGTTCCCGCCAAGAAATGCATATATTTTCTTTTTCATTTCCCCTAAACAAGCGTTTTTGTCAAGAAAAGTAGCTATTTTTGTTTTGTCTTGTCCTTATACAAGCCCTCCCTTCTTTTGTCATTGCCTCCTCTCCATTTCTGCTTGTCCTTTTTCTGCTTCTCCTGGTGCATCTTTATGTTAATGAGGAGAGCTGCCTTCTATGTCCAGCTTCTACTATTGGCCAATAGAGCTTTGGAACCTCAATTTCCCTACGGGATTAATAAAGTTTAACCTAAACCTGTCGCTCAGTACCATCTTTACAGGCCACAGATCAAAACAAACTTTATCCCGGTGTTTTTACTGTGTTACCGACCGCAGTGAAGTTAGTTTCAAGTTGGATATTTGATATTCCAATATCCGCTGAGCAAGCGGCGTTTAGCTCAAGGTTGATCCGAAAAACTAAATATATATTTATGCTTTTATTTCTTATTATGTCAGTTTTGGTCCTCCATACTTATGAGATGAGAATCGGCTAGGGTTGGCAGGTCAAATACTGACAAATCATTTATTCCTTATATTCATTAAATGTATCAAAATTGAGAACTCCTGCTTTGTTTGGGTTAATATAAATATAATAAATATATATAAATATAAATCTCAGTATTTAATTTGAAGGTTTGTTTGTGCTCTTCCAGTCTGTTTCTGGATTCTTATTCAATTGAATTTAAATTCTAAGAACAGTATGATTAAAAATGTTTTGAAGCTGTAACTTTTTAAAAAGTTACAGCTTTACAGGTATAAAATTACAGTTTATATCTGCAACTGGCCAAAGCTTAATCCATCCATCCATTTTCTTACATGTTTATCCATAGTGGGTCGCGAGCGGTGCTGGTGTCTACCATGCCTAATCCTGCTCACTGATTTCCTTAGTAACAGACCACAAAATGTCAGGAGAGCTGCCATGTCTTCTCCAACTTCATCTTCAATACAGACACACCATGTCTGTCTTTAGTGGGGGTGGTTGTTATGGATTTAAAGTTTTATCACAATAGTTTGTGGTATTATTGTGATAACAATAAAAATGACATTATGAACTTTTTATTACTATGTTTTAGGTAAATGTGTGGCTGCGACTGCATGGCACAGCAATCAAAGCAACACAAATACTTCTCCTGAAAACATTCCCACTAGTAATCAGTTTCTTTAGGAAAAGTATGATTTGTATCACTAAACCATACACAGTAACTGCATCCAATCATATTTTCAGATTTATTGAATGAACTGTGTAAAAAAAAAAAAATAGCATAACTAGTAATCCAAACAGTATGAATGGCTTTGGAGGGCGGGTTATCGCCTGCTGGTAGTTCCAAACCAAAGGAAGCTGTACCAGACGTCGTTCTTCTGTTCCTGACGTCCTTTTTCTCCCAAAACAGCTGTAATCTTAGATGTACAGCTTAATTTTTTTCACAGAAAATTAAGTCCTATTATTGGCCTAATGTCAGATTGTTTTGTTATTGATACCTTTATTCTTGCTGTTGCTTCTTTCCAAATACTACAGATTAAAGCTGTATTCTTGTCTTGTCTGCAGCTTTTAAAGTTGTATGATTCTGTTTCTGTCTCTATGCAGCTATGAACAATGACCATAGTTGACAGATTGTCAGAAAAATCTGACCACGAGTCAGTTGGATTTAACCGATCCTTCACCAGTGGAGACGTGGGGATGGACGGCAGTTGTTCCAGCAGCTGGGCAGTGGGTCCCAGCGTGCCCGGCGACTCTCCCAGGCTCAAGCCTTCAGGAGGCTGCCTGGGTCCGACCCCCGGTGCTGCCGTCTATAACGGCACAGCCCCCTCTGTGGACCGCCCCAAGGACCAAGGTACAGGGAAACACACCTCTGTCAGAGCAAACACAGAGTTACCTGATGCATGGGATCAAACAGGACTAATACACACCAAACCAGCTTTAGCTAATAGTTTGTTTTCCTAGTCTAGTGAAAAATGGTGATGTACAGTGTTGACTTATACACAAATACACAAGAAGTGCTTCAAAAATATATATGCTGGTATTTCTACAAAACACAGTAAAATTGGTTGTATTATGACTTGTGAATAATTAAAAAGCTGCACTCTGCTAATGGTTTTCCCATGTGTGACACGTTGCTTCATGTGGGCGTTTTGTTCTCCTTCAGCTCTTTCATTCATCCAGTTACATAACAGCTAGTTTAAAAACAGGAGCACAATCAATCAACTTAAGCCTGTGATGCAGTCGCCGGGTTGAGCTAAAATTAGAAACAAAAGAAACTTTCTGCACTGATTGTGATTGTAGCTCTTGTCATGTTTGCCCAGTGATGAGCAGTGAAGATGGCATAGAGCTGCCTCAGAAGGTCCTGTTTCCTCCAGAGCGGCTCAGCCTGAAGTGGATCCAGGTTCACCGCATTGGTGCCGGCCTGCAGAACATGGGGAACACATGCTTCCTCAACTCAGCCCTGCAGTGCCTCACCTACACTCCACCGCTAGCCAACTTCATGCTGTCAAGGGAGCACTCCAAAACCTGTAGGCTCAGTCTTTTGGTGTTTTTATTGCAACAGATTGGCCTAAAAATAATCAGTTATCTTAGTTTTCTTGAGGTTTTTTAATGTAGTTTTATGTATTAATCTTTCTCTTTTAGGTCATGAGCCTGGATTCTGCATGATGTGCACCATGCAAAACCACATCATTCAGGTTTTTGCTAACTCTGGGAATGTCATTAAGCCCATCGGTGTCCTCAATGAGCTTAAAAGTAAGTAGGTGGTGTTGGTGCTAAAACTACTGTCACCTCTTTTCATTTATGGAGGGAAATCTTCTGATTGTGATAGAATTGGCAGAATGAAAAAAACCTTTTTTCTTATACTTTCATGCCAGGTTTATTTGTGTAGCACATTTCAGTAAGGTGCTGCACCAATAATAAGTGCTTCACATGATAAAAACCTAATACAGTAACTAATTATGAAACAAGCAACAATGGAACAGTCCTGTGTTTAATCACAGCCAGATATGTCCTTGTATTTTGATGATTTTGTTATGAATGTACTCTTCCCCCCTTCAAAAGGAATTGCAAAGCACTTCCGCTATGGAAGCCAGGAGGATGCTCATGAGTTCCTGCGGTACACAGTGGACGCTATGCAAAAGTCCTGCTTACCTGGAACCAAGTGAGTGTGATTATATTTGTGGCTAATTGCAGCATTTTTTAAAGGTGGTTTTTTACCCTGCAGAGGACCACAGAGTTCTGTTTAATTAAGGACCTCTATTAAGTCTGTGTTTTTGGCCAAAGACCCCATTTATAAATTTTCTTTTACTACTAATGGAAAAATCTTAAATGTAATTACAATTGAAGTTGAGGTGCAGAGTTCAGATGGACACTTGCACATTTTCCAGTCAAAATGAATCTGCTCTTCAGACTTGACTGATTTATAAAAAGCAAAGTAACTAGGGGTTCACTAATACTTGCATGTAAAAAGAGATCTTATCTACATTTAAATACCGTAGCCACAAAGCTGCTGCATTTGGGAAATTTCTTTTTGTACTACAAGAAAACTTTAAACTTAGGTCACTTTATTAGTGGTTTAAGTTATTTTGTTAGTCATCAATAAACCACAAACCTTTTGATTTTGTAAAAATAAATGCTTCTCTGCTCTTTAGTTTTGGTAAGAGGCTCAAACCAGGTATTTAGTCTCTAACCTGTTCAAGTTAAGATGTGAAAAATTAAAGACTTAAAAAACAGTTTTGTTTTGTTTTGTTTGGGGGGGGGGCGGCTTAGTCGTTTGGACAGAAATACTCTAAACTTTTCATTTTTATCTGAGAGCATTACTTCATGTGCAGTTGATACAAGTTTGTTTCATGGGTATTGTTCAATGTTTTCCAATAAAGTAATATTGGATCCTTCAAGGTGTATAACCTTATAACACCCGACAGCACCAGTTCTATATATATATATATATATATATATAAAAAGATATCAGCAAGTCAGGATTTTAAAGATCAGTGACTGAGCAGAAAACTGCAATCAGTGCACCCTTACAAAAAAAAAGTAAATCACTTGGCTGTCATTTTAAATTTCACTTTGTGTTCGACAAATTAATATTTCCCCTATCTATAAGTTATTTTGCCATAGTTACAAATCTTTAGATTTATGGAATATGATGATCATATTTTTGGTTTTGTTGTGTGAGCTCTATTTTTCTGTCAATGTTTAATTTGGGTAATTGCATCGCGTTATATATGATACACAAAAACATTTGACATTTGTTAATTCTTCAATTTACCTAAAGCCAAAGTGTTTCAATCAACACAAGGTGACAAACTTTAATGGACCGCCTCTTCACTTTCTGCTGTGCCAGAAGGGTTGTATTGGGTTGTAGTTGAAGGATCTCTGTCTGTTAGACATTCAGGAGATGTGCAGCTGTACTTGTGTAGCCACATGCAAGTACATTCATGACTCATTTATGAAATTACTTCTCCCATTTTCTGTGTGGCAGATTGGACAGGCAAACGCAGGCCACCACTTTCATCCATCAAGTGTTTGGAGGGTACCTCAGGTCCAGAGGTGAGATATTAATGCTGATTTGTTGTCCTGTTTTTTATCTTTGTTTTTGGCAGAAAAATTGTTGAATCTTGTTATTTGGTTAACTTTCTAATGTTTCTTTTTCAGTGAAATGTCTGAACTGCAAATCAGTTTCTGATACATTTGATCCTTTTCTGGACATCACTCTGGAAATTAAGGTAATCTGACCACATCTGTTGTCACCATTGACAAACAAATCCAAAGAATTTATTGTTTCTTAATACTGAATTTGTAAAATGTTTGGTGTTTTTTTCCCCTCCATGTAGACGGCACCCAGTGTCTCCAAAGCTCTGGAGCAATTTGTTAAACCAGAACAGCTGGATGGAGAAAATGCCTACAAGTGCACCAAGTAACTCTTGAAGCCTCTAAGCACAGACCTTCATTTTTTAGGTTTCTGTTTATGCATCAATATATTAATTAAAACAAATGTCTTTTTTTGTCTTTTTTTTTCAGGTGCAAAAAAATGGTTACAGCCTCAAAGAGATTCACAATTCACCGCAGTCCTAATGTGCTCACCCTCTCACTAAAACGATTTGCAAACTTCACCGGGGGAAAAATCACAAAGGTACAGAGCTTCCTGTATAATACATCACATACTGCACCGGCCCTTTAAGACCTTCATGTCAGAATAGCATTAGAAAGTGCCGGCGACACTAACAATAGAGTGCAATAATGAGTCCCTCAAAAAATTCTCATGTTTTTCGAATAAAAGTGATAATGAGGATTATTAAAAAAATCTGTTGTAAATAAATAAATGTAAATAAATGCGTACTTGTCCCTTGTGGACGCTCACAGACCAGTGCTCTGTCAAAATACCTGCTGGATAATGTGCTTTCTATTGCTGTTAGCTACAATATGCATCATTTTCAATAATGATGTTCCCAATTAGAGAAACGAAGCAAAGTCAACAGTTTTTTTTGTCTTTACTAGGATGTAAAATATCCAGAGTACCTGGAGCTGCGACCCTTCATGTCCCAGTCTCAAGGAGAACCCCAGATCTACGGCCTGTATGCTGTGCTGGTCCACTCCGGCTTCAGCTGCCACGCTGGCCATTACTTCTGCTACATTAAGGTGACTCATCGGTCAGAACTCTGGTTTGGCCTTGTACACACATCCACATACAGAGAGATGAAACACAAAACGCATCAACCTGAAAATGCATAGTTCAACTTTGCTTTGTTTGTGCTGAATGTTTAGCTGTTTTCATTATGTTTTAACGTTTCATTTCATATTCTGAAACAGAATCAAAGTGTTCCTCTGTGTTTTGTGACAGGCAAGCAACGGTCAGTGGTACCAGATGAACGACTCGTCTGTCTCTGTGAGCGACATCCGCTCAGTCCTCAACCAACAGGCCTACGTCCTTTTCTACATTAAGTGAGTAAACCATGACTCAGCAAGGGTCCAACATTACAAACAGGAAATGGGCAGAACAGAATATTAATTGTAGGTAAAATTAATTGTGATAAAAAAGACTCCAACCCTCCAATAGGTTAAGAAACTGGGATGGAAATATTAATATTAACAAACGTTAGGTGGTGATTTTATATTAAAATATATAGAAGCAATTTTAAAATGATCAACTGTTGAAGCAGATAATGTTAGGATGTTTATTCAGACATAGCAACAATGATGCTTGTGAGATTTGGTTTCAGTTCATTGCTGCTCAAAGTTTGTTCTCTAAAGAAGTGATGCTTCCTCTTCACACGTAACACAGTTAATCCCCAATTTATCCACATTCCTGGCAGATTTATATGGAAAGTTATTTCACTGAATCAATAAGTTTGTAAGTAAGTTGGAACATCAGGTGGGGATCCCTCCAAAAGATCATAAAAAAATGTAAACTACCTAATAATTTGATTGTCAAATATAATGTTGAACTGGAAATGAACAGGAATAGGACAGGACTGGGTGCTGTGATAAGTCCACCTCTAAAAGGATCCATTAACTTCAAATTTTATAATGCAGACTGTAACCTTAAAAATGACGTGTAGTTATTACACGTCATTTATGAGTTTGTCCTGTCTATTTAAATGTCAATAAATACAGCTACTGACATAATTTACAAATGATTTACAACAAGACCATAAAATTAGATTTGGGGTTCAGCAGGTTGAGAGGCACATAAAGAGTTTTACCAAATCTTCTATCAGTGAGATATTACAAGTAACCAAACTGGATATTTATGTTAAATTATCTAAGGATTCTGACATTTTTTACCTTGTTTTTTTATTGCTAATGTAATATTACTTATAGTTTAGTAATACAAGATATTTCAGATGCAACTTAGAAAAGAAAAATTAAAAAAATTATGAATAAAATATTTGCTTATATTTTGTTGTTGTCAGGTCATGTAATGTGAAGAAAACTGGGGAATTCAGCAATGTGAGCCACAACCCAGGTATGTCTGGTCAGTTGTCTCCCCGGCCGGTGGTTACCCCTCGCATCCATACCGCCGTTCACCACGGCAGCACTGGCTTCATCGGCCCCCAACTACCACCACACATGACCAAGGTAGGGCTAAAGAGTTCCCTTTGATGTTTGAGGATGAGTTATTATTAAAGATTCAAGCATGTGATCCTCTTTTGTTGTTTGTTTTTCTTGTGCCTCAGAACACTCTCCATGTTAATGGGAATGGATCTCTGAGGGACTATCCCAGCAATTCTAAGGCCAGCAGCAGTGCAGTTGGCAAACCCAGCCACGGCCTGGCTTCTTCCTCAGTCTCCCACTCAATCAGCCGACCCACATCCATCCCAGACCAAGAGAAACGACAGAAGCTTTCGTTTTTTATTGGACAAGGCAAACAGAACCGAGCATCTTCCTCATCCGCCTACAGCCACCCATCCTCCGCAAGCAGCTCCTCCTCCAGCTCGTTATCTTCCTCGCAGCCTACCTCAGACGTTCACTTTGTTCCGCGTCAGCTAAACCACTTTAACGGCACGCCCAGCAGTAACGGCGACCAACCTGCCGGGGGCAACGGGTCGTCTTTACTGGTGCCGTACAGTCAAGAGTCCTCTGAAGAATCCGACCAGGAGAACAGTACCGCTCAGGATGCTGGCTGCATATCCAAGCCTCAGACTAAGGGAACTAATGGAACAGGAGATGTGTGTGCCTCTTCTTCTAAAAACACAAACGGTGAAATAGATGTCTGTCATAACAGTAGTGAAGTGAATGGATCAACCTCTGAATTTACGAAAACAAACCAAAATGGACAATTTAATGGGCACCACAAAGTTAACGGACACAACACACATGAGAAGGTAAGTTATGCGCGTATGATCTGTAAAATATGCAAAGGATCTGTTGCTAGTGAAGTGTAATGTCAGTAGTAACGGCGTTGTGTGCTCCTCAGGGATCCATCCATAATCAGGACAGTTCAGCTGTGAATGCTGTTGCCAATGGACTTGGCAGTGACCACAATGAACCCAAGTAAGATTAATTTGTCTGATTCATTTCTAAGTTTCAACATATAACAACAAAGTCCCTCTCATAAGTATTCATGCATGTATAAACATGTTATAGTCCTAAGGCTCAAAGCATTTTAGGGCTATTCGTAAATAACTATTTTAGTAATCAGTAATCTATCAGTTATTCTGCAGATTAAGTCCATAATCAAATGTAAAATTGTCCCGTTCCATAGAAGCCAGTAAAAGAGAGAATGCTAGTCAGTAGTTCCTATTTTTAATAAGGAAACATTCTATTTAATGTTTTTTAAGCTACAAAAGCAAATGAGAAATAAAACCTTTCACAAGTGTTTTTTTTTTAATTACTAAGCAAACTTAAATGTAGGCATTCAATAAACCGCCTTTTATAATATAATTAACTTTGTCTCAACCTTGAAGTATGGAAAAAGCTTTTTTTTTTTTTATAAGGATTCGTGATTAGATATTTCTAATATAAAATAACTTTCAGCATTCTTTCAAACAAACATCTGAAAAGTGTGCTGTGCATATTCATTCAGCATTCTCCAGTCGATACTCGATACTCCGGTAAATGATGGGATAAAAATTCAATTGTAGCAAATGGAAGAGCAACCATTTGCTACAATTCCATCTGCATAACTTACGGGGCATTTCTTTACCAGCTTTGCACATTTGACTACATTTTGTTATATTCTTATGACGGTATAGAATTCAGTTTTAATACTGAGACTAAAATACACATGATGAGACTCTCCTTTCTGATCAGGTGACCTGTGACAGAAGGCACGCTCACTTTATTTAGACAATATGGGATAGAGTAAATGGGACCAAATACAAACTCAGCACGGTTTGTCACATAAACTCACAAAATATATGTTAATTGAATGCTCTTGCAAGACGCTGCAATTAATATTTCCCTTATTTTTTTCAACTGATTTTTTATTCCCTAAATCTTTCTACCTAAAAAGCACCGATCCGATATTATAAGTGTGACATGCATCATGCTTTATGATTTGAAATTTAAATTCAAAAATACTTTATTGTTCCCTCATGGAAATTAAATAACTACACATTATCCAAAAAAAGAAACTTGTCCAAAAAAAAAAAAAAAACCCTGTATCTACCAATACTAAACCTTAGATACCTGTATTTGTAACGAAAGTGAAAAACGTGCATCGGTGCATCCCTACTACAAATACTCTATGAACCATGAAGCTTATCTCAAACAGTTCTGTTCTTTGTGTTCCCAGCAAAGAGCTCATTGACCCGGCCTCATCGCAGACCTGTTCAGCTCAGAGCGCTCCTCCTGCTGCTAATGAAAGAGAGCCCCTCTCTGCTGCTGTTGATGAAAGGGCTAAAACGCTGCCTGAACCTCTTCCTCCTCCTCACCACGCCTCATCCTCTGCTGTTAGCTCCTCACCTTCAGCTACTACTTCCAAGACGCACGCTGTTGCACCCAGAGACATGTCAGCCTTCCCCTCAGAGCCAGTCTGCTGTCAAAGTGCTAATGGGATTTCTACAGCTGCTCAGAACATTAGCAAAACCGAGGAAGAAGTTAAGGATTCCTCGCAGACCAACGGTCCATCAGCACGGACGGACGGTGGTACGGAGAACAAGGGGCAGAGCCAGTCCAAGCCTGGTTCTAGAGGCCATGACAGGCAGTCCTCCCATGACAGGGACAGAGACAGATTCTACTCTGACTATAGCAAAGACAGAGACAGACACTACAGGGACAGAAGTCCACCACGAGAAAGTTACAGCGATCGCCTTCGGTATAGGCGAGACTACCGGGATCACCATCGCTCCTACCGGGATCGAGTTCCTCCCGAACGGAGCTACTGGGACTTCGACCGCCGCAAGGAAAGACTCAGCTCACACTCCTGGGAGCATGATCGCGACCGGCGCTCCTACCATTCCAGCCATTACTACCACAGGTATGATGGGAGCCATGAGAGGAGGGGATACCCACACCCTCAGGAGTCTCACAGCTACTGGCGGTCGCAAAAGGACGGTCGGGAATCCTGGGCAATGAAGGACAAAAGGAATGGGTGGGATAGGGAAGAAAGGAGTTCCTCCCCAGCTGCTACTGCTCTAGAAACAAACAAGTCCAAGGTTTCCCCCCCCTGGGACCGCCTCTGTAATTTTAACTCCACTCTTAAGAGGGAGGAGCCGAGTGACAAGAGGCCATCTGCTCATCTAAGAAAGGAGAGAGAGGACAGCTCAGAGGGCCGCCGCTCCAAAAAACACAAAAAAAGCAAGAAGAAGAAGAAGTCAAAAGATAAAGACAGACACCACGAGAGCAGGTAAGACCTGCTCAAATCAAGGTTTGTCCCCCAGCAATAGCATGGTGCTGCCTAATGTTAGGACTCAAGTCTCTTATATTTGAAATGTTTAGATGGCTCAGTGTAGCTGAGTCGATCTAGGACATGCTAGGACACTCAGGCTTTTAGGTCAGGCTGTTGTAGACTTGTTCTGTAGAGTGGATCAGAACAGATCAACCCTACAACAAGATCCCTGACAACACAGAAAGGTAAAATTTCCACAGCTCACGATATTCACCTATAAAATCACAGTTACATTTTCCAATTATTATGCAGCCACTGCAAATGTATGAACAAGTGAAAAGAGAGGAACTGGAGAATAAAGGATAACATCCACCAATTTCTGAGATTTTATTTTTTGCAAAGCATACAAGTTCAAGTCATGATAATCCATGCTTTAAATAGCAATTTCAGAGGTTTAAAAATCGTAAACATAATGTTTGAATTCTGCTTGTTTACAGAGTAAATTTGAGCTGTTTCAGGGTAAACTCATAGCTGATCAACATATCGGGCTTTATTGGCTAAACACTCGCTTTTGTTTTGGATTCACCCAATAAGTTGCAAGTTTGAAGTAAACATATAGCTCATGAACATCTCCAACACATCAGTCAACCCACTTGAAAACTGGACTTTATTTTGCTAGCACTTATCTGTTGTCAACAACTCACAGGTGGAAGTGAAAGCATTGTGCAACATAAATATTCACCCGGTTGGAACACAGTGCGATAAATAGTAAAACATAATGTAACGAAGCTTCAGGGTAGATAATTTGCCCCAAGGAATTTTAATAATCAAGATCTCAAATCATTCAAGGAATTGTTACAGCCATAGTTTGACAGCACTGGAAAGCATAGAATCTACACATTCAGAATCTGTAAATGGCTAACGATGCTTTAAGTATACTTGTTCATGTTATGTTTAATGTGTATTTGTTTATATGTACGGTATATTGAAAATCTAGAAAAAAATTACTTTTAGTAGTAATAATTATTAATTGTGGAAATGATCAAACATTTGTGTATTTCAACTTTTTATTGTAACAGAGTCACAGCTTTTGTTTGCTGACTTTGTATATGGGCCTTATTTAAACTGCATTACCTTATTAAGAGTGATAGATGGCGCTCCTTTTGTTTCCACACTGACAGCTCATGGATTTTGTGAGCAAGAATAGTTGTAGTATTGCAGATTTTTTTTTTTCTTGCAAGCATTAGAGGAGCAGTTCCATTCTTCCAGCTGAGCAGTTGTGTACAGTAATGTTTTTCTTTCCTCCATACAGCTGGGGAGAAAAAAATTATGCTGTTTTTGGGCAAGGGTGAAAATTAAAAAATTTTTTACCGGCAACTCAGACATTTCACCGGCCACTGTTTTTTTTTTTTTTAATTTTCAATTAGAAACCCCACCAGTACAAGCAAATGACATAAAATACATAATTTATTCTTAACTCTATGAAAACCAATTTACTGACAATAAGTTTACCATACATATGTAAAATACAAACTAATTTAACATAACAAGTCATGGATACCTTAACAGAGGTGTAGTACAATAAGTTCACTTGAAGTAATTACTAACAGCAAACTTTAACTACATAACTCTAACATTCTTGCAGTCGTTTCCTTTGCTGAACATTTCCACATTTTGGCTACAACTCCCCCAGATAGTATTTACTGAAGATGCGTCTAGTCATTTTTAAACATAAATGGTATCAATAGCTGTTTTCTAACTGTTCTATTTGTTGTTCCTTACTTATTACATTTTCTATTGAAATTCACAATTATTCCTCTCAAAACGTGTTCATTATTAATTCCACGGGCCATCATCATTCCTGTGTTATCCCCATCCCTTTCAAGTCTCCTGTTTTTTCAGGGAAACTACAGTACTGTATTGTACCTACTGTATTTTACGTTCCCCAGGCCCCCTTCACTCTCTTGCATTAGCTTCTCTCCCTCCCCTCCTTTACAGTAGTAATACCCTCTGTGACGTTACTGTGTGGTAATTAACATATCGGTTAGTTTGACACATTTTTCTGAATTGGCTTACGCGGTTTTTAGCTTTAGTTGTTGTAACTTTTCTGACCCGTCTCATATCCCCTCACTTTTCTTGGACTCCGGTTTGCTGAAATGGGGCTATTTAGAACTTTGGTGGGGAAGGGCGGGCCTAGGAGAACTGAGGGATTTCATTGGATAAGCCAGATGTTCGTCAATGAAATCAGGCTGCTGTGGTTGGTAAAAATTATATTTGATATATTTTTTTGTTAAATTATGACAGCCTAGGTATGCCCCATATACAGTATGTGCATCAGTCTGTAGTCCAGTCAGTCACTCCTGTCCTGGTCCTGGACAGAAGTTCAAACTGAATGCAGCTTTTTTTTCCCCCTGTTCAAATTGTCAACCTGCCACGGTGGTGAGTGCGTTGCTCCAATTTACACACCACTTCATACGTCACGGACTGTTACAACTTCTTGCCATTACTCTTTTGCACACCTCCTTGCCATTTTGTACACCTGTAAATAAATATGTATATCCTGAATAGCACTTTTGGATAGATGCAAACTACATTTCGTTGCTTGTACTTGTGACAGTGCAATGACAATAAAGTTGAATTCTATTCTATTCTATACTTTTACCTGCATTTGGCCAGAGGCGGGTGCTAATTTCCACCCCTGTTTTTGGGAGGATGTCATACAAAATGACTGACTCATAGATTGTCGAATGGATTATTCAGTTTATTCTTGTTTTTCTCTGTCTCTACTTGAAGCTCTGACCCGGATTCAGACAGAGCCACCGAGAGCAGGAAGAAGAAAAAGAAGAAGAAGCGGCACAGGGACAGCGACTCCGATTCCGGACGGGGCCACGCCAACAGAAGCAGCAAAGAAAGAGAGAACCGGAAGCGCCATCATTCTGACACCAAGGACTCGAGGTACGAAAAAGACTTTTTACCGGAGAAACGTCAGCACACAGACTGCAGCGATGGCAGCAGGGACCAGCCACTCCCACCTCACCACAACGCGCTCTCAAACCATTCAACTCACCAACATCTCAACGTACACACAGGTACTGCCACATTCACAGCTGCTCTCTGAAGTTAAACATGTCATGTGTCACAATTAGACTTGAGAGGTTGTCCTGTTTCTCAGGAAATGGTCGAACCAATGGTGACTTCCACGGATGCTCCAGTGGCCTCAAGCAGTGACTGTGAGTACCAACCTGCTGTACAGATTCCACCTGGAGCTCAGCTCAGACGCTCAGTCAATGTAACAACACCATGTTTGTTTCTCCTTGCAGACCCCTCACCCACCTGCAACATCTGACAACAGCAGAGGAATGATATCACAAAACTATTTGAAGTGGTGCTTCTTCACTGGGAATAAATCAGTTTTTTTTTTCTTTCTTTTTAACAGTACTATTGTTTTAAATGTGCAAAAGTACAAATTTTAACAGTGTTCCTTTATCTACGATTATTCTCCTACGGTTAAAAAAAACAACAACTAAATCACCTGTTAAACATTTAGGACTAAAAGATGATAATAATAATATATAGTTATTTGAGTACAAACCAAGCCTGGAGCTTTAACATCTCAGTTGCTGCTCAGCGGAACTCAGGACTCAAACCCTTTGGAACAGAAATCACTTATCCACATGCTTCAAGTAAGAATGAAACAAAAGGGAGAATGTGTTGTGTAAAAAGACTGAGTCTCTTCATGTTTAGATGTTGAAGATGTCACCATATCTGCACAGCTGCAACGTTTTTACTTCTCACCTGTTGTTTTGTTGTCGAATCCACGGTGTGGTCAAACTACCAGACGGGGGCGTGTTTCTGAATGAGGCGGATGAATGCAGTGGTGTGAACATGGGTTTGTTGAGCGATACCTCCATGTTAACCCTGGACAGACTTGAGGACATTTATCTGCTTTATTTGTTGGGGTTTTTTTCTTTTCTTTTTTTTGCAACGATGTCCATTTCCTCTCTTGACGCCCAAGACTCCCTTTTTAAACCGTTTTGTTTTCTCTCTTTCTAAATTGCATTTCTTTCTCTTGTTTTCTTTTAAGGTGTTCAGAAAGAAAAGCATTTTATTTTTTTTTCTTTCACAACTGTGGACCATTTGTGTTTAGTTTTAAAAAAAGATAAAAATACAGTTTGTGTCTTCTAGCATCATGAAATATACTGTGAAGTTGAGTTTGAACTGTACTATCAGTTATTTTTATAAGTAAAAAGCCTGTATCAGGATCCTCTTGCTTTGTCTGTAGAAGGATTTGTGTTGATTTTTGACCATATTCTCTGGACACAAGTCACTAGTGGATATGGTTAGATTTTGGGGGTGGGATTGTGAGGGCGGGGTATGGGGACGGTATTTCTTTCTTTGTTTTTCAACTTTAGGAAGAAGTTGAGGAAACTGCTGTTATACCTTTTTATTTTAGCATGTCTGAATTTATACATTGTGTAAGGTAAAAGCCTTAAATACATTTGTTAATGTCAGAAATTGTAATTTCTGTCTTTGGACTTTGTTTACAAGCTGTGTTGAATGACAAAACGTTGATTGATATGTTGGATTTATTTACCTTTTGTATTATAGAGAATTGATTGATTGTACCGAAGCCTTCTTGTTGAACAAACATATTTTCTCGTTCCATTTAAATGTAGACGGTAAACTTCCCACACGTCCACTATATTCAGGTTTGGTCAAATAACACACAAGCTGTTTATCTCCCCTCGGTCAGTATTATAGCTTGAGTCACACATGTATTATTTCCACATATGAAACAACCAAAGACTGGTTATGTTTGGTGAGTCAAACTTTTTCACTGAATTCACATGCACACAAAAGCTGTATGAGCATGTCCATTTTTTTTATTAAATTGTAGATCAAAGTACTTTGCGCCATTTCCCCAACAAACCTATAACCAAGTTAAATGTAACTTCTGCACCAGTTAGGTTTTGACAGTTTTGTTGTTTTTTTTTCTCTGCTCAGTAAAAACGGTGTAATGAGGCTTATGCTCTACTAAGAGCGCCATACAGTCCCTTTATTATAACACATTAAGCTAAAATATTGAACGGGTAATGGCTAAAGCCATCATTAATACTACATGACCATAATGATAACAAAACTACATTATATTGCATACACACTAAATGTAAGTGGGGGGAGGGGCTGCCTCTTTTGTGAAACAAAAAGACAATAAATAAAACAATGAACTTTGATTGCAAATATGGGTCTTCAATACAAAGTAACTATTAAAAAAAATACCCTCACTGCAGTTTATATGCCTTCATATCACAAGTGACATATCTAAACACTGTACAGGACATTATTTTTTAATCAAACCTCAGTTCGTCCAAGTGGAGTTTCTGTAAATCATTCCAGTGCAGTCGGTTCAGTCCAGCTGCAATGGAATCCAGTCAAATTCAGTTCATGATAAACTTGTTCTACAGTGAAAGGCTTGGAGAGGAAACCCAGCTCACTGCATGGAGTTGTTAGGAGGAAAGTGGTAGACCAGCTGTTCCCTCTACAGAGATGAAACAGCAAAGAATAGTTGATGGCAACAAAAATGCATAAATGCAGAATACTGTAGTGGTAGCCTAAACCTGTAGCAACACAACTGTAAGGTTAGTTCAGGATACCTGGAGCCACACCGAGCACAAGCTGCATCAAAAAACCTTTCCCAGTCTCAAAAGTAGATGGGGGGGTTAGCTAATGGACAGGAAGTGGAAAAACCCATTCTGCTTTTTTAAAACCATAAACCATTTGTAAACCTTCATCCTGAGAGCATTAATGCTCTGTTAAAATCATATGAAACATTCAGTTCTTTAATATAAGGCAGAGTTTAGTTGGTCTGATTTTTTTTTTTTTTTAGCTTAAGAAATTTAACAGTGCAGAAGACGAAATGATCAAATTAGATATATGCCATAGATATCTTTTTTATTCCAGTAGGTCAGTCAAGAATATGGAATATCTTCTGAAATTGGTGGATAAAAAGCCGTCCATGTCAAAGATACCATAAGGCACAAGAGGCCAAAACATTATCCAGAGTAAGTGTTTGATGAGGCTATTCATGTCTCTACTCTTATTCTGATCACTGCCACATTTGGTATTGATAAATGTTCATTCTGAAACCAGAGAGAGAAACCACCAGAACGGGCCTCTGCAGCTGCAATGTTTCAGGTGGAACCAGAAGCGTTTTCCTGATCTGTCCCTGTCTGCCGAGCCGAGCTGAGTGACGGTGCAGTGGAAGCTGCGTGAGCAGTTAGGCAGTTTCATCAGGAAGCTGAAACTCCAGTCTCAGTGAGGGAGTCTCTCTGCGACTTTAGCCTGGAGGCTGTGAAACGTTCAAATCCTCGTGTTTTTTTTCCCCCACTCAGATCAAATTATGTACAGTAGGAACAGAGCAAATGAATAAATATTTACATGTAAATGTCACATTTTAGCCTTTGGCTAATTTTTAGTCGTCCAGAAATAGGTAATTTGGGATGTGGTTCAGACGAATCAGGTCTAAACACATCAGTTATTTCTCAGACTGTGATGTAGGAGCTTCAAACCACAATAAATACTATCTGTAGAGATACTTAAACATTCACACCTTACTGTTATGAAACAGAACATGTTTGAACTTTATTAACTTTAATGCAAACCTGACAGTATGTCACCACTATATAACATAAAAGGTAAATGTTTGAGGGGTTAATGTAACACTGCTGTGAAAATGAATCAAATTTGCAATAATTTGCTCTTCTTACCTGCAGCAGTGATCCTCTGAGGTCAGCTGGGCGTCGGCCTTTTGGGGGCATTGAGGAGAGGACTGACAGGAAAGAGTTCTGAGTAAATAACGTCATTTTTGCCAGTTATGGGATTGCAGTCAGTTTCCTGGTAAAGCTAGCATTTTTTAAAGAGTCTACCTGAAGGCTCTTCAGCATCTTTTCAAAGCAGTTTAGTCATAAATCTGCAAAGAATTCTCTGACCTGTGAGTGGACATGACGGTCAGTGGGGTTGACTCGTCCAAGATCACAACAGTGACAAAAACAAAATGGATGTACAGAATATTTTCCTGACATGTTCGCTAGACCTTAACTGGATTACTGAACACATGAAGGAAAGTTTTTAAAATATAATCTGATGGAAAGAAAGCCTTTTATCTGTGAGCAGACAAAATAAATGCAACTATTTTAATAGATTTTTTATTTATATAATTATTTTAGTTCTCAGAATAAACTGAGAGGACTGAGTGTGACTTTAGTTATGTGTGAGGCTGCAGGAGAAACTACAGATGCTCAGCCACCTGCTCTTTCTCCACTGGTGTCCAGTTTGTCCATTTTCAGGTTTATAATTTGGCTTTGGTCAAAGGACAGCAGAAGGATGGACAAATGAATAAATCAACCCATCTGCAGTCTGAGAAATCCTGACTTTCTGTCAATGTGCAGGAGATGCAGCATCCTGGAACTGTTCTCAGCACATCTCCATCCTTCTGCTGTCCTTTAAGGGAAGCAGTGCCCAACCTAAAGGTCTTAGAGGGGGGAAAAAAATGTTTTTATCTCTTATTATATTCATCTGTGAAAGTCGTTTCCCTGAGTGGCCAGCAGCGTGTAGGCTTATGGGAAAAAGTGAGAGGAATTACAAAGAGATCAGAGTTAGTGCGTTTTAAATTCTCTGAAACTTTTTAATAATTACTCAACAGCAATTGATTTTCTGACACAAATTTTCTACTCCATGTAAAATGCTCAAAAAAAGAAAATTCCCTCCTCTGCAGTGCTGTTGTAGTCACTGAGGAACTCTAGTTTTTTTTCTAGAAATTTCTGCGATTATTCTCAAAATTTCAGAGCTTTTTCCTCACAAATTTTCGACTTTTCTCATAAATGCTTTTGTTTTTTCTTGAACATTTCAGAGATCTCAACATTTCTGAGTTTAAAATGCAGGATTAAGCATTTAACCCAGGGTGCTGTGAAGGATCATCAATTCCTGCAGTTCTCAACACACAGAAACAAAACAGAGGAGAACTCAGATCTCAGACATCTGCAGTCACCAATATGGTGGATAGTGCTATTCTGTTTAATTAAAACATATATAGAGATGAACGATTTGGCTGAAAAGGACAGGACATAAACATTTCATATCAGTCAGTGTCAATAATTATTTATTAGTATTTTGTTTTAAATATTTGACATGTGACATTTTCTGTTTTATCCATAGTTTCCCGTTGAGCTGTTGTTGCCATCCTTGGAAAATTGAGCAATAGAAAATGATCCATTTTAGAATGACGTGCTCGTTTATACTATTTACCTGAAGTGAAAATAGGCACAAGTACATTTTTGTTGCGAGATGTTTTTTTTTTTCACTCAATATATAATCATCTTTTTTTGTTTTGTTTGTTGTTTTCTTAGCTGTGTTTTGCGAGGAATATATCACAACAACCACATATTAAAGAATATTAGTTGATATTAGATGAAAAAGAAAATAATAATCTGATATTTTCTGCTATGACCTCTCCAGAAGGAGCTACAGCGCCCCCTAGCGCCTCTTGGTCAACACGGCCGAATGGATCTGGCGCTGAAGAGAGGGAGGGGGGGTTCACTTGGAAAAATGACAGCTAATCAGAATCACCCGCCACTTCTTCCCAGCCTTTGATTGGAGGGTAAATTCTTTTCATCTCTCGGGTGTTTGGACGGAGGGAGGGTTGAAACCAAACAGTGGGTGGGGTTAGCTGCTACTTTAAATGAAGCTCTGTGTGGCTTTATGAGGAGCAGAAGGCGCTTCGTTCCTCACCAGCTGTCTCTCCTCTCCTCCTGCGCTGGTCACCATGGCTCCCGGCGTCCGCAGGTTGGTCAAATCAGCCTGGCTGCCGCTGCTGTCGGTCCTGTTGCTCTCTGAAGTTCTGTCTGTCCGCTGGACGCCAGGGGACTATGCGGACACAGCCTCAGATGCCCTGAGGTTCCTCAGTGACTACAACAGCACCGCAGAGGAGGTCATCTTTGACGTCGAGTCCGCCAGCTGGAACTACAACACCAACCTGACGGAGCACAACTCCAGGCTGCAGGTCCACCTTGGTGTTTTGTTGTTGTTGTTTTTTAGATAAAAGCCATCAAACCACTCTGTTCCATCAATTATGTAGAAAAGAAACATAAAATATAGACTTGAGACACTTTCTGATACTTTTCTAACCTATAGAATTCAATATTCTACACTCCATTTAAAAAAAAAGAAAAGGTAACAATTTGCACTTAGTTTGGTTGTGTAAATTTAACACTGACATTTAAAGTCAAATGCAGGTTGCATTATAATGAACAATCCTATAGTTTGGTGGATGTTTCTTTTTTAATGAACTTTTAAATGTCATAAATTCGTTGTGTTGTTTGGTTTTGACCTGTGTTGCCCCTCAGGTATTTTTCCATCGCATGACACAAACCTCACATCACGCTCTGAGCGTGGAAGCTAAGCAAATAAATATAAAGCCAACAACTCTGAAAAACCAAAGAAAATTAGATGAAATCTACCTCACATGTCTGGATATGTTTCGATATGAATTGTCTTAAAAATGGAGTAATTCTGACTTTTCATTTATCTACTTAATAATTAATGAAGACTAACTCACTGGCCTCTGGCAAAATTCCACAGAAATTCATTTTCAGACAAAAGTTCAAACCAACCTTTAATGAACCACAAGCCCAACATAAGGAGGTACAAAATGATTGTAGATGCTCAGATTCAAGTTGTTTGAACAGTTTCTTTTAGTTTGGAGTCTCTTCATCTCTTGAAGTTCCATTGCAGTCACTGCAGTGTTACACTCTGCTGCTGCAGCCCCAACAGGAGAGACAACATCTTTAAAAAGCTCTGATGGCACAGATCAAACTTTCCTCTAACTCAACCATGAGTTTCTAGGCATTCATGTTAAACATTTGTTTAGAGTTTGACTGTGTTTCATTCAACCTCCCTATCTATTATCTTTGACTTGTGGTGCCTCTTGTTTTTAGGTAGCTGCAAGCCTTGTGTCTCAAAATTTCTCAGAAGCCTGGGGAATGAAGGCCAAGCAGATCTTCTCTAAGGAAGTACTTACATCTCTTTCTGAGAACGACAGAAGGCTGATTGCTGGTGTCAAGTTTCTGGGTAGTGCCAACCTTCCACAGGCTGAGCGAGTGGAGGTACAGTAGCCCTTATGCACTGTAACTACAGTAACATAGTCTCTTCTGACCTATTAATGTCAATAAACTTGCTTCTCTTTGTAGTATAACACCATCCTGAACACCATGGAGAATATTTATTCAACAAGTAAAGTGTACCCACTGCCAAATGTTACCTGGAACCTGGAGCCTGGTAATCACACATTTACAAGTGTCTTTAGTTGGCAACATCAATAAACTGCAATTTTATTATACTATGTTTTTGAGCTGGAAGCGGTGAACAATTCATTATTATTTGGCGTCAAATAATTACTAGAGAAATGTTGACACAATGGTTTTTAAGCCACAATAACTGGACCTTCTGTTTTGTCGGCTAAACAAGCTGAATGCATTTGGAAGAGGAAACTTCCATGGACAAGATGAAGAAAACTGCTTAAGAGAATTACTCATAAACTAAAATGAGATCCTTTTTGTCAATGATACATTTGTTTGTTTAGTCATTTTTGTAAATATAGGAGAGATTCATGTATCAACTTTCACATTTGTCTTAACCTGGATGTTTGAAATGATATTTGGAGTTCTGATAACATGGCCCTGACATAACAGGACCTATTTTTTTTGTTGCTAGGACTCTTATCTCCTTGATGAGCAGGACGCTATACAATAAAGCTTCAGAGTTAAAATAAACTTTGGACTGTAATCTGACTCAAGCCAGTATTGCAGAAACGTGTTGGCTTTTCTGTCTAATGGGTAACTGTCATTTATCTCAGAGCTCTCGGAAATTCTGGCCAAGTCCAGAAGCTATAAGAAACTACTCTTTGCTTGGGAGAGCTGGCACAATGTATCAGGTGTGCCTGTTAAGGGGTACTATTCCAGGCTTGTGGAGCTCAGCAACAAAGCCTCTCAAGGGGATGGTAAGAACTATGGGCTTGAAATAAAATGGCAAAAATCCAGACGGGGTCTTAAAAAAATAATCATTTTCAGGCTTTAATGACACTGGAGCTTCTTGGCGCTCTTGGTATGAGACGGAAACCTTTCAGGAGGATTTAGAAAGGCTCTACAAGACGATTGAACCGCTCTACCTGAACCTGCATGCCTTTGTAAGACGCAAACTCTACAACCTTTATGGTCCCAAATACATCAACCTTGAAGGACCCATCCCTGCACACCTGTTGGGTAAGATGCTTGTATAACAGACTAGTGACGCTCCACGCCATGATGGAGACACTAAATGGTCAACGATTCTTCTCTGTGAAGATATTTCCATCAGTGCCAGTTAGTCTTTCACAGTAATTCAGAATTTCTCCACTACATCTTAATCCTACCAGGAAATATGTGGGCTCAGTCATGGAACAACCTCTATGAGATGATGGTCCCATTTCCTGCCAAACCTTTCCTAGACGTGACTGATGAGATGGTCAGACAGGTGCGGATGAAGGACTGAGGTTGGAGAACGCTAGTTCTCACAGTCTTTAAAATGTTTATTTTCTGCAGGGCTACAATGCCACACACATGTTCCGTGTAGCTGAGGAGTTCTTCACCTCTCTGGGTCTGAAGGAGATGCCTCCAGAGTTCTGGGAAGGATCGATGCTTGTTAAGCCTGAAGATCGGGAGGTTGTGTGCCATGCGTCTGCCTGGGACTTTTACAACCGCAAAGACTTCAGGTAAAATTTTTAACCTGTGACTTTATGGTGGCTAACCCACTTGCTCTGCAACCTGGAAAACTATAGCTGCTAAGGAGGTTGGGGGAAGCAACTTCAAATGCCAGTAATCTGGTCGATGTTTCATTCCTGCAGGATCAAGCAGTGCACCACAGTGAGCATGGAAGACCTCTTCACTGTGCACCATGAGATGGGCCACATCCAGTATTACCTGCAGTACAAGGATCAGCCTGTGGGCTTCCGTGATGGAGCCAACCCTGGTTTCCATGAAGCTATCGGTGACCTTATGTCACTTTCAGTTTCAACACCCAAGCACCTACATGAGATCAACCTGCTGGAGTCTGTGACCTCTGACAATGGTTCTGACCAGATATCCTCTCATTAATTCAGATGGACTCTTAAACAGAATAATCATTCTTTATTTTTATTTATTTATTTTTTACCAGAAAGTGACCTGAACTTCCTGTTGAAGACTGCTTTGGAGACTATAGCTTTCCTTCCTTTTGGCTATCTTGTTGACCTCTGGAGATGGGATGTGTTCAATGGAAACATTCCTCCAGAGAAGTACAACTCTGCTTGGTGGAACCTCAGGTGAGGCCAAATAAAACTTGCATTTTAGGACTGGTGGTTTTTTATAAAATCACTTTCACAGAGAGTCTGAGCCACAGCAATCTATGGAAACTTTCTCTGCTGTCACTCTGACTGTGTGGTTCCAGATCTTAGCCTGGCCTGTTGGCCCATTTGTGATTTCTAAATTTCTTCACAGAACAAAATACCAAGGAATTTGCCCTCCTACCAGGCGAACAGAGGAGCACTTTGATGCTGGGGCAAAGTACCATGTCCCTGGAAACACACCATACATAAGGTAAAAGATCTTCCACCCATATGATGCTAATTGAAGTAAAATTAAGTGGGTGGTAAAGAATGTATTAATGAGCTCTCTAACTCATTTCCCCCATTATTGGAAGTCTGAAGCTATTTTTTTTTTCCAAATCGGGTGGTAGACTTCCACAGAAAACCAAATGAGTGTTAAAATTGTGTCTGGTTTTATCATTTCCACTTTCCGCTTGAGCTTTTTGTTTTCTGAAGTTCTTCTTTCCCCTGCAGGTACTTTGTTAGCTTCATCCTGCAATTTCAGTTTCATGAGAAACTCTGCGAGGTGGCCAATCAGACCGGCCCTCTGCACACATGTGACATCTACCGTTCCACAGCAGCTGGAGCCGTCCTGAAGTAGGAATGGATTTTTATTTCTGTTTTTTATTATTATTTATTTATTTATTTATTTATTTATTTATTTATTTATTTATTTATTTATTTATTTTATCCACAAATTAAGTACATTTTACTTCAGGGTTGCAATGTGTGTTCCTTTTTCCCAAGGAAAGTTCTGGAGGCAGGCTCTTCAAGGCCTTGGCCTGACGTCCTCCAGGAGGCCATAGGCACACGTGAAATAAGTGCCACCTCATTACTCAAATACTTTGACCCCTTAATAAAATGGCTGGAAGAGCAAACTGCCAATGAGACCCTTGGCTGGCCAGATCTCGACTGGGTTCCACCGGTCCCTGAGGGCTACCCTGACCATATTGATGCAGAATTACAAACCTCAACTCTGTAGAAAGAATTGAATGAGGTTTTATGTTTCAGATGGGATGGTTTCTCATCTCAACTGACTCATTTACCTGGACATTAATGAAGCTGATAAGCAGGGAACATTGGTGGGTGTCTGAAAACCAAACTGCTACTTTTTACTGATAGAGAGGGGGTGTTATGATTACAGGAGAGACCTTAACTTTAGAACCAGGATGGTCAGAACAACCATGAAGAGAATGTGCACATCAGTCAGAGGTGTAAGGATCTGGAATAGACAGCCTAGAATTGAAGCAATGTCTCTATATAAGTTTATTTAAGAAAAGGTTCAGACTGTTGCTTTTCAGCAGGTACAGGAATGAAGATCTGAGGTTAAAATTTAATGGATGTTTCTAACACGGCAAACAGTCACATATATGTGTGTGATGGTACAGTTTGTGTGGGTGTATGTATCTGCTACACTGTATTGGTACCTTAGCTTTTCCTGGTCCCTCAGTGACTGCTATTGAACTGTCATTGTGGGATGTGTGGGAAAGCGGACTTGAGCTGTTATGATGTCAGAGTGCTGCACAATCTAGTGTGGGAGTGTGAATGTTTATATGAGTATCGGTATGTAGTTTGATGTGAACATCTCTGGAAGTGACTTTGGTAACACTATTTGGCAGAAATGTTGCTCTGATTACATTTTGGCCACATAAAATGTCACCATCTAAAATGTTGTTGGAAATCCTGCTGAACTTGAATTCTGGAGTTCAGTAGAAGAAGAGTTGGTCTCTTCTTCTTCAATGGTGGGAACATGCCATTAATTAAATTTCTGCCAAAAGAAGAAAATACATTTCTGCCAAACATTCAGTGTGCGTTTGTTTTCCTACCAAACATAGGCATCTGAACCATTTATTTTCCTCTTTATTATAAATGATAATACCAGCTTATTCATTTAAAACCAATACATTGTAATAAGGCTCCATTATGATATAACATCTAGAGCCTCCAACGCCTGATTAAAATGCTGATTGGCTGATAGATGAGTGCTAAAGACATGGCTGAATTATGAATATATCTCAGTATCCCATCCAGTCTCATTTAGTCAAAGAAGCTATTTTCATTATTTGGACGGAAATGCATTTTGTACTTGACTTACATGACTTAAGTTAACCTGAATATTGTTGTGATGCTTTTATATCTGTTTACGTGGTTGCTGCCATTATTTTTAATGACTTCCTGCATAAACATGTATATTTATGTGTGTTTTTAATTTAATTTCTTAATAGAAATTCTAATTGCAAAATGGTATTTTTCGACATTAGCAGAATATGGACAAAGATTTATTTTGTCTTATGTGTATAGTGGAAACGCAGCTCTATATAGGTGGTGTTGGTCACCTAGAACTACAACACTAACCTGACAGAGCACAGCTTTGGGACTGGGGGCTCATTCCATGCTTCCAGATCATGTCCCACCATGAAAAGGTCCTCGCAGGTTTCAAAGTGTGATTTCATTTCATATTTGGCAAAAACAATTTCCATGATGGAAGGAGTTGGTGCACGCACTGCAGGTCTACACTGGCATTCCATCTTCAAAGTCAACTATGAAGCAACATAGTACTGCATTATTCAAGCTTAAATTATTTTGAAGTCCCATTAGCCAAACAGGTGTGTCTTTATTGCAGAACGTGGTGTTGCAGTAGTTTTAAGCCGCAGGACGAAAATGCACGTGATTTAAATATCTTTTTCTAAGACCATGACTTAAAAAGCATGACTAAAACGGTTTCTAGGTTTAAAGGCTGTTATGTGTGGGTGGATTTTTCACAGGTAAACCTGAAGTACACTGTGTTTCTTTGAAATTCTTGGTAAGAGTAAATATGAAGTAAATATATTCATGATCAGAGGTGCTTTTACATCTCAGTGAGGAAAACCAGTTGTGGTCACCTAGCTGGTGATCGTCCCTGACTTGTGGCAGGACGGTGGGAGCCAGCGTCAACCTGTCTTCTGTTACAGGACAGTGGAGAGTGAACCATCAGAGACGTCTCTCTTTAGGGAATCTATGATTTAAAGAGTCCTTCTGCAGAATTTTGAATAAACTGGGTCAAGACACAATGCAATTACCAGATGGTAGAAAGAATTTTTACTTTGGATTCAGGATTTCTTAAAGGATGACATTCTCCCCTTCTCTACCAACAAAGATGGGGGGTTCACATGCTTGTCTGTGCCTCACCATTGCAGTTCCCTGCAGTAAAAAGGCAGGAAGTGTTGATGCATTCCAGTTGTACTCAAAAATGGGAAATTCTCACTTTAAGGTCAGAGAAAAAAAAAAATCAACTAAAAGGCCCTCCAAAGTCTGGAAGCATGGGAGCTACTCCCACTACTCTATTACGATTTGTGAGGCTCACTTTGCGTTTCAAAATGGCCGCTCCTCGCGTCAACATTTAGTACGAAGTAAAAACATGTTTATTTTACAAGACACCTTTGTGAGGGTGTGTCTAAAATCAATATTACATGTAGTGCCTGCAGCTCTAAACTGAATAAATTAAAAGTGGTGTTTGCTTATGGAAAGTAAACATTAAAATGATGTTTGTAAGAGTTACTACAAACAATGTCTGTCCTCTTAACTAGAACACTGTCACCCGGGGTGTGACATCAAACCCAGCTCTGAGTTCCCACATCTCAGTTATCTAGAATGCAACACTAGCAGTTTATTCAGCATGTTAGGTGCTTCAGCTGCTGTGCTTCCTGTTCCATCTAGAAACTGAAAATGGGTTAATGCAATGCATTCTGGGATTAACAGTTGTCCTACTCTTCGTTTCCTGTCTGTAGTTCAGTCCTTCATGGCTGGGTCCCAACAGAAACACGTTTGACGATGTATGAAAAGAGAAACAGGATGCATATAGAGGACCAGAAGAGCTAATGAGGAATTTGTGGTTACATTTCATGGGACACGAGTGACCAATGTTCTGAGCTGAAAGAATATATAAGTGAGTGTTTTAATTTAGCAAATTTATCATAAAAATAAAGCATTTTAGTCCTTCTCAGGCTACTAGAAATAAGAAATATCCAAATAAAGAGGATGCACAGTTTGTTAAAATTAGCACAAAACCCAGTGTTCTCTGCATCCAGCAAGTATTCACAGCGCTATATGTTTTCATATTTTATGTTATGTTATATTAATATTTCTTCAAGACTCTACACACAAAACTCGTATTTTGACAACATGTATTGTTTTTAGTGTTTTAAAGAGGTAAGTGTGATTTGGTTATCTTCATCATCGTCATCAACATCATCAAAATAACAGTGAATTGTGAATTTCCGGTTGTCGCCAGAAGAGGGCGGTGTTGTATCAGAAATTGCTGGTTGCAGATGACTGAAGTGGAAATACATTCGCATAAGGCGGTAAAGAAAGTGAAGCCCCATTTTATTATTATTATTATTTCATAAAGTTAATTATTACCTTCTTGAGACACTTGTGAATTGGCGCTATGTTTACAACCAGAAATCTAATTGCTAAAATAATAAAAAAAGAATGATCACTTCGTTACACAAGGAGGCGCTGTGCGCCGTATTATTAACAGACGCACGAGAGAAGTAAAGACAAAAGAGCTGTTTAAATAAAACTGACTAAATATTTGTCTTATTTTAATGTGTAGAGGAATATCTCCTTTACCTCTGGCTCGGTTCGCTTCAGTCCAGTCAACTTGTAGCAGTGCTCATTTGCATATTCACAAACAAGATGAGCAGAGCAGAGAATTCACCCTCCGGACAGATCAGTTGAACTATTTTTATTTTTTTACCTTCTTCTTCTTGTTCTCCTCCTTCTCTCTTCCATTGCATTTCACGCAAACTTCCCCGTCCTCTGCTGTCTTTAAATGACAACAGCAGTCAGTGGGGGGTTCGGCTGGCAGTCTTTCTATAAAGTGTGATCTCAAGGCATTGTTTAGAAAACATTGCATAAAACATTAGGGAGACGGTCTGGCTGCAGGGTTAGTCTTTAGAGAACATGCCCGCCGCACCGTGTAGCAACATCACGGTGATGACCTCGTTTCAATGTGTGCAGAGCGCGCGCGGCTCGCAGGTAAATGTTAAGAAAAATGAGTTTATGGGGGGCAGCGAGTGCATATGCGCCCCCGGCTGAAGGCTGGGTCCCATAAAGACTTCGCCCGGAGCGCAGAAGGAAGGACGGAGGAGGAGGGGGGAAGAGAGAGCAGCCAATAGGAAGGCGGAGAGCAGCTCGGTTCTTTATAACTCTGTGCCACAGAGGCTGAGCGATGCCATTAGAAAGTTTCTGCAGCTGGAAGAGTTTCAGTGGACTATATCCTCAGCAACACCCTTGGAGTGCACACACTACGCGAGACCTCGTAGCTCATCAATCCAGCAGGAGGGGGAGGGAGGATTTATTTTCTTCTCCTTCTTCTATTTTTTTTTTGTCTTCCTTTTCGTAGTTTTAACAATCCCGGAGCGCCTTTCACCATGAGCGCCGGACAGAGCTACGAGAAGAAGATCGCGAGTATCCTGACGGATCTGCCCGGATCTATGGGCTGCCACCCGAGCTCCAAGGACTCCCCGACTCTGCCCGAGTCCTCGGTGACGGACATGGGCTACTACAGCGGACAGACGGCCCACGGCCACCACGAGTACTACCAGGGCCAGCCGTACGGACAGCCCATGAACTCTTACCACCACCAGTTCAATTTGAACGGGATGGGAGCGGCGGGAGCGTACGCGACCAAATCCGAGTATCCCTACACGAGCAGCTACAGACAGTACGGACATTACAACAGAGATCACCTGCAGGCCTCGCCGCCAGGCTCAGGTAAATGACCACACGACGCGACGCGTCCCAGTGTTTCTCCCTCCGGCTTTTAATTCATTTCTGCTTCTAATGATTTTTTTTTTCCAAATGTCCTCAGAGATTTCCCACACCGTTTCCTCTTAGAATTTTGGTAAATAAATAAGACAAAATTTGATCCGAAATTGGAAAAAATATATTAGAACTATTTTGATTGCGCATTAAATGAGATAAATGTTTATAACGTGGTTGTAAACAGATGAAATGGTTTGACTAGGCCATGCTATGAAAACCATTTAATAGGAGCTGAAAAAGAGACGAAATAAAAAAATTGACGTTATTGTTACTGTGCTGCTTTGCTCAGTTGGAAATTATATTTCATGGAATTTTTACTCACAGTTTTAAGTTTTTTTAGTAATTATATTTGTTTTTGTTTTTTCTTTTTGAATTTTATTTTGTCAAACGGTATTAAATTTTATGAATATCTAATTTATATTTTTCATTTTATATTAGTGTATGACTAACTTAAAAAAAAAAACACACAATAAAATAATTCTTACATTTAAATTCGCTTTGCACAGAGGTTCGTCTTCTTTCCTCTTTACTTTCTGACTCATCAGTTACGATGTGCGATCAGTTTGATTCATTCGGTCTTTCTTTCTTTCTTTTTTTTCCCGCTGTAAATTTACAGTTAAAGAAGAACCAGAGCCGGAGGTCCGCATGGTGAACGGAAAGCCCAAAAAGATCCGCAAGCCGAGGACGATCTACTCCAGCTACCAGCTGGCCGCCCTGCAGAGGCGCTTCCAGAAGGCGCAGTACTTGGCGCTGCCCGAGAGAGCGGAGCTGGCGGCCCAGCTCGGCCTGACGCAGACCCAGGTGAGCCGCGGCCGACTGCTCCTGATTTAGAACCTTTTAAAGAAAAAACTTCCCCCACGTGGAGAAAAACTGACTAAAACATGTTTGGATTAAAAAAACAACAACAAAAAACCCCCACTTTTTTTTCTAGCAATATTAACGCATCAAATGTTTTATTTTTATTTTAGATCAGTAATTAACTCCCGTTTTATTTTATTTTATTATTTTTTTTTTCCGTCTCAGGTCAAGATCTGGTTCCAGAACCGGAGATCCAAGTTCAAGAAGCTGTACAAAAACGGCGAGGTTCCCCTGGAGCACAGTCCCAACGCCAGCGACTCCATGGCCTGCAACTCCCCGCCTTCCCCCGCCGTCTGGGACGGCAGCAGCACCCCTCAGAGCACTCCGATCAGCCGGCCTCAGGTGCCGCAGCCGGCGCACAGCTCGTCGCCGCCCTACCTGGAGGATTACACCAACCACTGGTACCAGCAGGGATCGCACCTACAGCATCCGGGCACCGTGCACCACCCGGTGCCGCAGCAGAGCGTGGGAGCCGTCTACTAACGCGGACTCGGGCGCAGACCCCACGTCGTGTTTCACGAGTCCCCCCCCCCACAGTGACTCTGCAGAGCGAACTCTAATGGAGCCAGAGGAGGCCGGAAACCAAACACTGCTTCCTGTCTCTGGATGTTTTCAGAGCTGGACTTCCAGGTTTTTATTTTTTTAAAGCACATAAGGGATTTCTAATCACTTCTGGCAGCATATTTAAGGGACATCTGGCGTATTTTATTTTTAAATTATTTATCACCTCTATCGTATAATCCTTTTGTAAATGATATGCAAAGTGTCTTTTTTTTTTTTTTTAGCCTAAACACAAACTAAATCCCACAACTGTGCTGCAACCAATCATGCATGTGGGTTGGTTTGTGGGGAACTTTAAAAATAGAAAAAAAAAGAAAAAAGATCTCAGGACATATTTATAAGGATTTGTACAAAAAAATGCTGAAGGTTGTAAATAAATGTTTTTATATAAATATATATGCAGAACCACTACGATCATATTTGAACAAGAAAGAGCACCGTGGTGCTGTTAGACCGTTTTTCTATTCATGTAATGAGTCAAACTGTTGCCTTCCTGTCTGATGAATAAAGGTGTTGAAAGCTCGCTGTGTCTCAAGCCCTTTTTAAAGAAACCTGCAGATTTAAAGGAAACAAGACACCGTTTAAAGAGCGCAATGGAAACAAAGGTTGTCCGACAAAAAAGAAAAAAAAATAGAAAGAAAGTGCTTTGGGAATTCAAAGATGTTAAGTAAACGTGATCAACTGGGACGTGAAAATAACGTCTGTTGTCGTCTAATTGCGGCGGGAAGGTTATTATTGCTGATTGACATTGAAGCCTGGCCTTCAGTGTCCTTGTTTAGGCAGAATTGTAAATGGATCCGTGGACTATTTGTAGGCATGAAGACAAGATGCGCCAACCTGAAAAAACTCACCAACAAGACGTCCACATGCCCAGTGTTAGGAGCATGTGATTATGTATAAGGATAAAAAATAATAAAAAAAATCCCCCCAAAAACCAACCTTAAACCCAGTGGAAGTTCTACTGAAGAAAAACACAAAGACTAAATGCAAATATTTATTGTGCAGCTTTTTAAATTTGTCCCCAAATCTGAAAATCGGACAATCAATAATAATAATAATAATAATAATAATAATAATAATAATAATAATAATGTATTTTTTCAGTACTATAGCTGCAGACATGCTGGAGTCAGTGGATTTCATTGCTGTTCTGTTGCCGGATCAAAGGGCACGTTGGCAAGGAGACGGCGAGACGTCATCGACGCACGCGCATCTCTGAGCGTGTTGAACGTGAATAAACAGTACAACTGCGTGCTTAATTATTAAACAATTTTGATATGAAACATTACCTTTAAAAAATACTCAAGATTAATTTTTTTTATATCGTTATTTCTACAGGAAGAGGAAATCTTTACATATAATAAAAGGCCGTACGACCGGAAGTAGGGAGGTTTCTCGTGTTCCAATTGGAACGTGGGACACTGCGGAGCCTTTGATGTCACCCTGAAAAAGAGAAAGACAACAAAACAGCTGCTCTTCTTTAAACTCCTATCGTCACTAATGTGAGCTATAGAGGCTGCTTGATGTTCCAAACTGCTGACTGTGAGTTGGTCCACATGGACCACCAGTGCGCCATTACACACGGAGAGAAAATGCACCCACGGTGGGGTTGTTTTTTTTATTCTTTTTCGTTCTTTCCTCTTTAATGAATCGTTTCTGCTGCCTTTAGCAGCTGCAGTGGTATGCGCTCACCCGTGGAGGTGTTGCTGTCGGACCGTTTCTGTCACAACCCGCTCCGCGTCCTGCTGCTCTTTTTACCGGCTGTCCTTTTCTTAATGAATCCCAAAACGTGTGTTCAAAATGAGGGTGTTTTGCTGCACGGCTCCATCCAGACCGTAAAACCAGCTGAGTTTGGGAAGCTAATTTGATCAACCCTGACAGATGACATTTTTTTTTTTTTTTTTTTTACATTTCAACCTCATTCGACTTCAGTCTTCATATTTAAATCTATTTTAACTACATATAATCATCATTAGACATCAGATGACACTTCAGCCAGCAAATCCGCTGCCATCTTTATATTTACTTTCAATTTTTTTCCTTAAACCATTTTTAAACATCAATGGAGATTATACCTTTCAGTCTCCAATATCCTTATTTTGACTTTCACCTTTCAATATAATTTTTTTGCATTGTTTTCTGTTTGTATTTGACAATAATTTTCTAAATGGGGCAGGACACTTTTAACTTTCCCTGAGTTTTTTTAATAACCTAAAAATATGGCACCTAATGTGACCCATAGTGCTGATCCAGAGCTGTTTCTGAAGTGGCCTGCTTTTACAGGCAGCACCAGTGATAACTGTTATTACTGCTAATACTGCCAAGCCGTTGAATTATGACGCTATTTAAAATTAATTCTGAAATGGGTTCATTGCTGTCAGTCATGTCAAACTTCAAAAAGATAATAAACCTGGAAACGTCTTAACAACTTCATAAAAGGCCTTTAAAGAGGTTTATACAGCAGCTAAAATGGTGACAAATGTGACTTTAACACTCAGTGAAAGCCTTCACACCCTTAAATAAAATATGGAAGTGTTTAAACCTATCAAAACATATCTGTGTAATACTTGATATGAATATAACTTTTCGTATCGCTCTGTTATCTTTAAAGAAGAAGAAGAAGAAAAAAAAAGTTTCTAAATGTCCTGTTGCCACTTTTGTTAAGTTTTTTTGTCCCTTCTAACCTGTAATTTTCTTGGCACCAAGCTTCCAGCACATCTTTTTTCTTTCTTTTTTTTTTTTTGCACATTCAGCTACAAACAGCTTAGCGTTTCAGAACTCCTTAATCCCATCCCCCTAGTGTCCCCTTCTTGTTTTATATCCACTGAACTCAACACCAGTTGTCTGTAGCGTCAGTCAGCATGTAAATGTACCCAGTGCTGATTTGACAAAAGCGTCTTGATTACTATTGCCTTTTGATATCAATGAAATCTCATCACAGAGTACGTGTGATCCCCCCCGGTGGCTCCCTCAGTGTGTGTGGGCCTCCCGGACCGCGCGCCGTCAGGGGAGACATTTGTGCCGAGGACAAACATGAATTCGCCAACAAGTGGGACGGGGGCCGTCAGGCGTGTCCGTTTGTGTCATCTCTGAACAGTTCAAGTGTGACAGCAGTGGAGGGTGTGTGGATGTGGCTGGGGAAGAGTTGAACTTGAGTGTGACGCTGGACATTTGGGTAAAATTACCAAGGAAAACCGATGTTTCCTTCTACAGAAATAATGAAGAAAAATTAACCTAGTAAAAGACATTTACGCAAATACATATGCTGACGGGTAAATGTGGTTGAAAAGTGACAATTAAATAACCCGCCGACATAAAGAGGGTTGTCCAATGTCTCCAGTGTCCAGTGGGCTGCAACATTATAAAATGTTTTTTCCATGGCTTAATTAAATATAAGGACTTTCCGACCTTTGATTGCCGTGAAACAGAAACGTCCACGAACATGTGGCGTGTTGGAGGGCCACAAATAAGGCCCTGTCCCCGTGACCCCTCTCCGCTGTCGACATGGTGGTGTCAGAGATCGTCTCTCGAGTGCATCTGTGCGGGTTGAGGCAGAGGTCGGCGGCTACGGAAAGACTCCCAGCAGCTGTCCAGGGCCGGGCTCGTCCTCAGCTGCATTAGCATCACTCAGGCTGGTCATTTCGCTGTAAACCTGGGTGAAGTGAAGGGAGGAAGGCACCGTGGACAGCTGTGGAGTCCTGAACCTTGGCTGACCCCTGTTTTCGGCCAACGCAGGGCAAGTCCAGGCTGGAGAAGAAGACAAGGCGCAGCATGCACCATTAGTGTGTTTTTGATGCCTCGCTTGCTTATAGGTCACGCTTATGTAAAAGCCTTCATTCCACCTCCAGTGTGTTTGTGCAGCATGGCCCCCAAACCAGAGAGTCACGGCCTATTTTATGAAACCGCACATTCACTTCTCTTCCTGCGGGGAAGCTGCTTACAATTACCCTACATGTCAGATCCTTCAAGTTAATAACAATAATCACCCTGGAGACCTGCTTTGCCATTCACCCATTCACAGCAACAGAGATTTAATAACAAGCTATTTTCCCTCCTATTGCTATCCTGCAATTAAAAGCCATCAGTCAGCTCATATCTGATAACCCCAAGCATCCAAATCATTGATACAGTCAGAGCTGCCTTTATCAGGAGCCTTCAGCCGTCAGCCCAGCCTTCCATCCGCTCCTCTCAGCTTGTCTATTACACGGGGAAGGCCTTTTCACTTTTGCTTACGTGATAATTGGTCCCCCTCCGTTTGAAAGCTCCCACTCTTCTCTGTCCAACTCCACAGAGCCATTATTCTAATCTGGAGATGTGAAATTGCCTATAATTTTCCCCAATGCCCCCCTCCATCAGCTTGGTTCAGCGCACAAGCAGCGCTCACCTCGTCTTCCCGCATGTTTATTAACAAGGCAACATAATGATGAGGAGTGAGGAGGTAAAAAAACCGTGCACAAAGAAGGAGATGTTAATATGTCACAAAGCTGGTGGTTATGAGAGGAAAAATCAGCTCGGAAAGGGGTTCAAAAACTCGCCGGCTCTGGCGTTCGCTTTGTTCTTCACGGAAACCCGGCAGCTGGCTGAAGAGCTCCTGGATGAGGGCGCGCTCCTCGGGCGAGGTAAGAGCTGAATGAGTCAGTGTTCTGCTCAGGAAAGGCAGCGGCAGCCACTTAGAAATGTTGTTCTTCCTTGAACTTCACAGCTGAGTCCTCTTAAAAAAAATTATAAAAAAAGAAGATGTCAAATTGAAGTTGCTTATTTTTGTTGCTTGAAGCAGAGAGACATAAGAATAAATATGTTTGTGCTTAGAGTGGATGGAAATTTGCACTATAATTTTTTTTTGGAAGGGATTAAATATTAGTGATAAAAGAAATAGGGAATGAAATGTGTCAGTTTATAGTTTGACCTCCAGGGACGGTTACATCCCAACAGAAATATCTCTCTTGTTTGGATTAGAATTTATTTTAAGACCAGGCTATAATTTTTTGTTGTCCGGCTTAGGTCTTGTGAAATAGGTGAATTTATAAATTCAGTCATGCTGTTATAGGACTTGGTGTGGAGAAAGTCTCTGTTGTATCTCATATCCAGCTATAACTAGTTAAGTGACATCTCTAAAGTCGAAATTGCTACACTGAAAAACAAACAGTTTAATCAGTAACTTTAGTGTATATGTTTGCATGCATTGTATCTGAATATATTTCAGTCATTATTTGTGAGCAAAATGTGCCTATTTAACAGGTAGAAAACTCTTCAATTGATTTCTAATTTTAATATGCTTGTCTGAGCTTTAAGGTCATGTTGCTAGCAAATTCGATTTAATGCTGCACTAGATAACAGAAAGTAGAGGGTATTCTTATATTAGCCATCAAAAATATTCAAATTGCAATCTATAATAGTTTGTACATTTTATGTTTTGTAATGTTTAGTTTACAGCTCCTCGCTAAACCCTTTGGTTAGAATTCAGATGAAGATGTTGGTTCAGTCAGTCGTTTTATTTGTTGTGTTTGGTGTCCAGCAAAAAAATAAATAAATTTTTTTTTATATCAGTCACATGAATAATTCACAACAGCTAAAAGTCAAGAACTTTCATAAAACTTATGACTGAGAGAGTTTAAGTTTGTAGACTGATTTAGTGACAATGTTAATTTCAAAGTCTAACTTGCCAACCAGTTTAGCTTCTCAATCCTGAAGTTGCAATCACAGCTAAGCTGCTCTGCACACTAACAACTAGCAGGTTCTGCTGCTAGTTCTCCTGTAGCATTAGCGAATACAGAAATCTTCTTAACTGGAAGTCTTCAGTACTTTTAAGTACAGAAATTCACTGTACAAGACAACTCAGACTAAACAATCAGGTTTCTGTTCTCTGCTGGAGCCTGTAGCACAAAAGTCCAATTAGAATGCCAAATAGTTGGCAGAACCAACATGTTTCAGGTATTATCTAGTGAAAGCTGTTGATGTTGATAGAAACTGACCAATTTTCAACATTAAATTTTCAAACAGACATGGTGCATGAGCGATAAAAGCTAATGTTTTGTACAATCCAGGATGATTAAAGTGATAGCTCTAAAGTCTTCATCAGATCTGTCCGAAAAAAGGCTGACATGGCACCTTGTTTACCAAAAATAGAAAACTTTTTACATTTTTCAGAGTTTTCTGCCTTTCTCTTCTGTTTTTTTTTAACCTTGGAGGTCAAATGAGTTGAGAAAAAAAGTTATCCCAATTAGCATTTGAATTAGATGAGTAATTTTACTCATTCATTTCCGCGTATTTTAGCTCTTAAATCAAAAATACTTGCTAAAAATCTACAGGAACTAATAGGCATCCAGATTTTATTGGTTAAATTCTAACAGTTTGTTTTAACAGTGCCAGAATTGAAGTCAGTGAACTCCCGAGCAGTTACTGCTAATATTAGGGTAAACATCTTGGCGAAAACTGCATGCAAAGTTTGTTATTCCTCTAATTCCTGTATGTGACATCAGACAAATTGCTCCTAATGTTTGCCAGACAGCCCGAAATGTTCGGGGTGATGAATGAAAAACATAAAAAGAAAGTCACTGGATGGCTCTTTAACGCACTTTTCAGCTTCATTAATCAGAAATCAGCTCTCCATTTAATCAAGAGCACCAGTGAAGACATAAATACCCCAGTCTGAGCCTGATTAAACTGTATGCAAGCAGCAAGAATTGGCAGGTCAGTGCGCAGTCTGCTGAAGGGGTAGCCTACTCGTTTGTCTCTGTATTATGACAGCAGTGATTTTGTTGTTTGAGCTGACTGCTCAACACGCGCTCTTCTCCTCTCACGCGAAGTGGAAAGAAAGATGCAAGCGTTTCTTTTCCGACGGAAGACCAAGAGGCTCATATCCAGCTGTTAAAAAAAACGACGAGTCATCCCCGCAAGACAGCAGTCTGAATGTGTCCGAACTGCTTCAAGACTTTGGATTCGTGCGTAAAAGCTGCACCAAACCTCGGCACCGCGCAGAGAGTCGGCCCCTTGGATTCTGTCACGTCGCTTTGCGATGAAGGAAAATTCTCAAAGACAAGAGTCGATGCGTTGATGGAACAAAAAATAAAAATAAAGCAATCAAATGTTCTCCATTTGAAAGGTGCTTCTGGGAGTGCAGTTCAGAGAGATAATCAGCTTCAGCAACTGTCTAGATAAATATATCAGTAAATGAATCTGGAATAACAAACTTAAAGGTTCCGGTTGATTTTAAAACAACATCAAACTGTGAGACTCATAAATCCTGAACTCCTGCACAAATTATGTCGGGATCAAAAAAGTAAAACTAGATGGCACTGCAATTATTTCAAATCGTTTTTAGAAAACAGCAGCGAGGTGTTTAAAAGCAAACAGCAGAATATTCTTCCACACAGGAAGCTCGTTTTTCTTTCTTTCTTTCTGAAATAAATCCACGCACACATACTTTCACGACAGTTCCTTTATGCAGTGTCTATTCAGCTTCAAACACAAAGTCCTCATTCTAAGGACGTGAGGCCGTGCAGGATGACGCTTGAAAACATATATACATATATATTTTGCTGCATGAATTAGAATTTCGCAGCATAAACTGAAGTCAAAACGAGCAACAGTAAAGTTCATCCTCAGGACAAATGAGTTCCTGTCGCCTGCAGGCTGTCCGCTCACTTCACATCAGCTGCGGACTCTGCATGGCGTCCTGGTGAGGATGGCGGTGGTGGTTCGGGTACCAGTGGCCAAAGCTGTTCATGTAATTGTTCGGGTGCATCGGGGCTCCTTTGGTCGCCATGGAGACCTCCCAGAGCTGGGGTAAGGCCGGGGAGCAGGGGGAGATGGAGCTGGAGCTGTGGAGGTGCTCCCCCTCTGAGCCTCCGCCGTGTTTCATGATCTTCTTGTACTTGGAGCGTTTATTCTGAAACCATATCTTCACCTAAAAATAAAAAATAAAAAATGAAAAGAAGGATGAAAACAGTTATTATTATTGGGAGGGAAAAAACTCAATTCATTTCTCCAGCTTCAGAGTTACTTTTGTAAATCCCAGACTTTTTTTTATGAGGCAAACAAACTTAATAGTTGAGTGACTCCAAACTTATTAAAACTCAGATCCCCTATTGTTGGTTGTTTTGTAAAGCCAGTGGTGCGGGAGTGGAACAGCTTCAGACCGAGATCAGGACGATTAAGAAATAAAAACAAACCCGAGGCGATGGAGGCAAAATGAGATGCAAATGATTCCACACATTCTGCCTGCTTTATTTCTAACAGTTAATGCGAAGAGGTGAATATTACAGACGTTTAAACAGCCGAGCTCTGCTTTTGATACAAGAAAAAAAAAGAAGAAAAAAGATCGATCAACTTCTGTCTGTCTGTCTTTGTTTCTCTTTTCTGTTGAAAGCTGAAAGCCAAATAAAAAGCGCGAGGACACCTGAAGATGGTTAGTTGACACGTGCACCTGCTGCTTTATTGGAACACGCGAGAACCCAAGCGCATGCACGAGACTGGCACCTCCAAACCAATTAAAACCCCCAAATACCCTTCCAAAATAATAATAACAACAACAACAACAACAACAACAACAACAACAATAATAATAATAATAATAAAGTCAATGAATAAATAAATACACTTTTTGACTAAATTTGGTATTTGTTATTAGTTTGGGGGCTTTGCGCGTGCGCAGGCCCGCATGTCTAACAAAGAGAAAAGCAAGCAGCAGATTAATCCCAGCAGATGAGAAGCTGCATTAAAGGATCGAGGATCAGGTTTGTTCCACGATCCCTGATAATGCTGCACAATAAAAATGTTTTCCTTTCTTCAGTTAGCAGAGCTCAACGTTATTATTGCTCAAAGCCACATGGCCGCACACGCCTGATCAGACAACACAGTGAAACAAACTCAGCCGGCTCTGGCTGGAAAATGACTATCACTGCAACACTCTTGGTCCCTGGTGAGTCAGACTCCTGACTCACTTATTGATATGTGAACGTAGATCAGTGAAGGTCAGTGAAGGTCAGCGGAAGACCCACCTGAGTCTGCGTGAGGCCCAGTTTGGCAGCCAGGTCGGCGCGCTCGGGTAGCGCCAGATACTGGGTCTGCTGGAAGCGCTGGTGCAGAGCCTGCAGCTGCAGGCTGGAGTAGATGGTCCGAGGCTTCCGCATCTTTTTCCCCTTACCGTTCACCAGACGGACGTCCCTGACCTCAGTCAGCCCGGATTTGTCAGGATCTAAAAGAGACCGCAGGAAAAAATAAAACAAAACAAAAACGAAATGAAGATAATGAGCAATAAAAACCCAGAACAAAATAATAATAATAATAATAATAATAATAATAATAATAATAATAATAATAATAATAATAACAAAGTTTTATTAGACACATTTTGAACTTTTGACTGACGGGCCTAATGTATGGCTGCAGGCTGGAGAGGTCACAGGTAGCTGTTTTATTCAAATAGAAAATATTAGAATAAATAGTCTTTATTATATATATATATAAAATTTTAAATCGTACATTATTAAATATCAAGGCGCCCCGAGTGCGCAGTTACACTTTAGCACTGATTTTTCTTTCTTTCTTTCTTGCAATTTCTCTCTCATACCTGTCCTCTCCAGTCTGCTGTGGCTCAGTCCGCCGCCGCTGTGGCCACTGTGCTGGTAGGAGGTCATGTAAGCGGACGGCGGGTGAGCGGTCACCGCGCCCGGGTAGGCGTATCCCAGCGGGGGGCCGTAGGACGCGTTGCCAGGAAAGGGGCCTTCGTGCTGAGAGTGTCCCGCGGCGTGGAGGCCATGCACGGGGTAAATGTGCGAGAGTCCCGGGGAATGCTGCTGGTGCGCCGGGTGTCCGTGGCCGAACTCCAGGAAGGCCGACTTGGAAGGATCGGAGCCGTTCACACTGTCGGGCATGAAACCCATAGACATCATTTAGCTAATGCGCGAGTCCATAAAGCTGCCGCTCTGAGGAGGAATTCATGAGTTTCTGTCAGAAAGCAAAAGAAAACTGCAGCAATTCCCCGCTTGAATCCAACGCGCCGCTCGAGAGGCAAACATCCAGGCAGGACGGAGTCGCGCCGGGCATGGTTTACTGGCAGGTGTCTCTGGGAGGTGGAAGGAGATGAAAAGCGAAAGGTGTCCCGGGTTTAGGTCAGAAGCCGAGCTGACATGGTTCTTCAAACGGATCGTGCGTGCAGCGCCTCAAACGCGCAGCCCTCCGTCACTGAGCGCTCTGATTGGTCCGCAGCAGTCGGCTGTCACCGGAGCTGCACCATTAACTTCATTAATATAGGATCCAGCCAGGGAACAACCTCCAACCTCCTCCCATTGACCAGGGAACACATGGATCAGTCCCGGGTTACACACACACAGCGCTCCGACACAAACACACAGTTCAAGATCAAATGAATAAAACAAAAATAAAATCCGGCATATTTTAAAGGAAAATCCATATTCTCTCCTGGAAAAGTGTAATTTAATGTTTAATGTATTTAATCATGTTTTTAATTTTACTAAAAAAAAAAACTCTCTTCAAATTGTAAATAAAATATCATCTTTAGTCTGCAGTAATTTATTTTCATAATCATTTTATTCGTGCAACCTAAAAGGCTTTTGTCATGGTCAGATAATATGCTGCTCTATTTATGAGGAATGTGAATATTTTTAATGCAATGAAAGTTAAAAATCAAACTTGCGTCCCAAAGCGAGCAAACATACAGCCTGAACTCTGCAGACTCATCACACCAACATACAACAGAAACAGAATAGATTTATCAGGACACTAATTTTTATTCCATGTAAAAACAAAACATTTACATTGAAATTTTGTTTAAATTGAAGCAATTTTTGAATATTGTTCAAAGGGCTTTTACTGTCTGCTTTTCTTTTTTACATTACCAGTCCAGCATTAAATTCCACTAAAAAATAGAATCCATAAAATTATGTCTACTTAATTAATTGCGTCAGAGTAATCTAAACCATTTGTAGTTATTATAGTATAGTTAGTTAGTGTATACACACATTAGATCAGTATTTAGCCATTTACAATGCAGAATGATTTTTGCTATAAAATTTATTTTTTGTGTAATTATTGTTAGTGTTTTTGTTTGTTCTACTTTAAACGTTATTTATTTGTTCAGTTTTCCTTCCAAAATATTTGCTATCATACACTCCTTTAATTTTACAATATTATTGCCTATTGCTAAATATTACAAATCTTTTTTTGCTGTCCTTTTGTTAGTTATTTTTTTTGAAGCTATCAGATGAATGTACACAGGCAGAAAACATTAAATAATATGCAAATAAGTTTAATATTTTATGACTATTTGATGCATTGCATGTCATTTGTAATACAAAATAAATAAATATGGTGGCTAGCACAGATCCCTGTGGTACACCACAACTGACCATCAGTAAATCAGAAGCAGAATCATTTCATCCTGATGTTTCAAGTTCCAGTATTGCCTTGTTTCACTATTAATATGCTGAGTTTACAGAAAGTCTTCTTCAAATCTATGATCAAGTCTTAAGGCAGCAGGAACAGAACTAGCCAAACAACGTCTCGTTTTAATAAAAGGAATATGACCCATATAACTCATTAGCTACTATCTCTATTTAGAATTAGTAGAAGTAGGGAGGAAACTGCAGTCGCAGCAGTGAAGAATGCCCCTGTGTCCACCTCTCAGCCTGGATTTACACTCTTTGGAGGGCTGAACAAATCCACAGGTGGAGAGAAATTCCCCCGCAGCGCCTGGATGCTCCGTCACATCGTGTCCCGGCTTATTCAGATACCTCCTCTACTTTAAAATAAATCACTTGGCCCACGATGTGTGCTGCAGCAAAATTACTAACAGAACTTTGGTGGGTTGAGCGGCAGCGCCGAGCCGCTGTCCAACCCCGTCATTTTGGTCATGTCCTACCCTGTGTGCTGCTACTGGGAACCCCGTGGCATTAAACGACGGTCCTCCCAAGAAGAGGAGGGGGTGGTTGAACCGTTTCCAAGCGTTTAAGACGGAACAAAGCCGCAAATTATTATCACTGTAAAAAATGTAGCCAACTCAGAGGGAAGGGGGGAGATGATTGTGGGCGACAAATTTCTGACTTCATCCATATGAGGCCTTGTAGATGTAACCCAAACCCGTGGCTGTGGGAACGGTGGGAATGCACTGGTACAAACTAGTCTCTGTGTTACGTTTTGTTCAGCAGAACACTGTGAGCTGAAATTCCATTTCAGACACATGAATTAAAAGCAAAATAGAACTCTTTGAAGACCGGGAAGACTATGGTGGCTATCCTGAGGCGTCTTCCACTTCTGAAAGCACAGGAACCAGACTGTGACAGCATAACAACGTGCAGAGGAGGTGTTGGGACAGAGACACTGAGGTGAGGAGGATTTTTTTATTTTTATTTTTAAGGCTTGTAATTATGTCAGCATTACGGGTAGAGAACAAAGATGATCCCTGCAGCTATGATGCAGGGCTGTGCAGGACCTGGCCCCGGTCGTTGCCCTGCCAACGCACCCCGAAAAGGGCTGGAAGTGTGTAACAGTCACAGGCCTGAATGCAGGTCAGACTTTCTGGCGTCTGTTGGCTGCAAAGTTGGCACGGTTCATACAGCTGCTGGAGGTGTGTTTGATAGAGGTGCTCTCTTTTTCTCTCTCTCTCTTACACACACACACAAACACACACCAGTTGATGCAGAGTGACAGCATTCTTTGTGTACAAACTAAAAGCACATTCCCATGCAACTGCTGCAGCTGTGATCTTCCTCTCTGGTACGTCATGTTCTACAAGTAACCCTCTGTTGCTGGGGCAGAGCTCGGGCTCCCGTCATGGACACATATGCTGCCCTGCGTGTCCCTCCTGATGCAGGACGTTACCATGGTTTCTAAAGCAGAGGTGCATCTCTGTGAAACAAGCTATGAGAAGCAGGAAGGTATCCATTTATATTATATTATAAAGCAGATAAAGCCTGTCCAATTTGAATGAGTGTGAATATTCTTTCTGTTCTCTTACTACTTTTTTTGTTGTGTATGGAGGAAAAAAGTAAAAAAAAAAAAATCCTTGACTGGCAGTGAAACACACTAAACAAGGCGGCTGTCAGTCCTTTATGCATCAACAAAGCCAAGGCAAACAAAAGGGCTGACATTTTTCTATGACTGTTTTCTGCTGCAGGCAAAAGGAGCTGAGGAGGAGCCGCAGTGAGGGCAGAGGATGATCGGTCCTAATCTGTCCTCCGGGCGTCTTCACACTGGAACACTCAGGCTTCCATCGGCCCCAGTCCCATTCCTCAAGTGCAGCCATTTTTATCTGCAGAAATAGTTCTGAGCTGTGAGCCTGCTGGCATGTTGGGCCGAGGGCTCGAAGAGTGCAGCAGAATCGGATCATCACTTCTGCAGACTAATGTTTTTTTTATTTTTATTTTTTCTACATCCTGACTCATCTGAGTAAAAACAGGAATACGTTAATAATGTTCTTCTGGAATCTTGCTTTACACTGCGAGTGACAAGTTTATTACCAAAGAAGAATCCAATTAATTCCATGAACTGATTTCTGTTTCCTCTTAGAAATGATTATTTTGAAGAAGCAAAATCTTCATGTTTGTGTCCATATGGCAATATGTATTTAAAAGTCTTAGTAGGACATTATTAATTTTTGTTTAACAACTATATTTTTCATTTATTGTTTTATTTTATGCACTCAGTTTAATTTATGATATGAGATCTTTCTGTTTTTTTGTTTATTTTCGTCAACATTTATTCTTTGACCTGCAAAATGCTCCAACTGCTGATTATTATGCTGAATATTATTATCCGTCTATACTTAACATACACTCACTGAGGTGTACTATGGTGAAGCCCACTGCTGTTTATTACTGTCACCAGATATTGAACCATAAGGTACAGACTGTTTACTCCATATATATATATATATCATATGTAATGAGGATTTTCTTTACTTTAAGTTTAATCTTCAGACAAAAAATATCAGTAATCAGTCATTTCATTGTTTAATGATTATTATTATTATTGTTAATAATAATAATGAACAATATCATATTTATATATTCATACATGTAATATGTTCTATGTAGCTACAAGAAAAAAAAAATAAATATAAAATTTAAAAGAAAAATAAATATATATATTTGATCTTATATTTCATATATCTTAAAGTCAAACTGATTATAAATAACCCATAGCTTTTTTTCCTGTCAATATAAAATAAAGTAACACCATGAACATTAATATCCGGACTTTGTTCATTACTATTATTATTATTGTTTCATTTGATTTGTGTTTAATTTTTGCTCCAGTAGTTGTCAGGCAGCGACGCTCACTGTCATATTTAAACTCCTGACTGGTTGACTGAAGACCTGATGGTAATGAAAAAAAAAAGAAGAAAAATCTGGATTCTATTTACCGTAATCGTAAACTCTAGTCCGTCGTCTGGTGTCACGCGGGGCCAGCTGAGCAACATGGCGTCATTAGTCTAAACTACCGGGGTTTGGTGTTGTGTGGAATCCCGCTACAGGTGGAGCTACAGGCCGTCAGCCGCGGCAGGAGGCCGGGGGAGTGAGGGGGGAATGGAGGGGACAGCACTGGCACCGCTTTGGGGCTTACAACTCTGGGCTCCACAAACAGCTGTGTGTCTGCTCCACATCTGGAAGGAGGAACCCTGTCTGGGTCCAAACCCTTGGTGTTTACAGCCCTGTTGTTTTTTCACACTCACATTAAAAAAAGAGAGAAAATCTCGCCAAAAAAAAAAAAAAAAAACACATTCCAGACTCATGCAGCTCAACATGGGAGAAAAACTATAGGCTATTTTCCACTGTAAATCCTGACCACGGTGCATCACGAGGAAGACAACAAAATGCTTCAGTTGCTGAGGAGAGAATGGTGGCAGGGGATTGAAGCAGTGGCATCTCATGCTGCTGCACAGCTTTCTGAGGATTTTATCACAGCATCGCAGCAGGATTTCCTTCAAGTCATCCACCATGATGGAAGTCAGAGTGAACAGTCTATGAATTTGCTCAGTAGAGGCAAGAAAAAGATTGAGCTGTCTATAAAAACATTTAAAAGACGGACATTTCTAACAAACTACATAAAATAAGAAAGCTGTTCAGAGTGAGTAAAACTGTCACCACTTTCTGCTCTTTCTTTATATAAGGTGGGCTGACAGGTGGAGGTGCTAATGTTAAACACAAAGATTTACCCAGGGCAATCACACACACACACACACACACACACACACACACACACACACACACACACGCACACACACGCCCACACACCCACACACCCCCACACACAGCTCAAGGTTGAAGACCGGTTTACCAGGTCCCAGGATTATCCATCTGAAGTTACCAGCCCCTTTGGTAATGTGAAGCCCCCTCTTTTTATGCTGTGCAGGGTGTTAGGGTGGGATGCCAGGGCTTGATGTGGGAAAACACTCTGGATGCTGTGTGTCGGCGGCGGGACGGGTCATCTCTGAATTGTTTCCAGGTTAAGTGACACAGCTGTGGATCATCAACATCTATCTCCTAGCATGCATAATGATCATAAAAATGTACTTTCTGTGGAAAGACAAATGCCATAACAGGTTTTTGGTTGAATAGTACACAATCTTACCCATCTGCAGATGATACACTAAAGATATTTTTGAAAGTGGATAAATATTTGGTTGCACACAGAGCTTTCAAAGCTGCGAGGTCAAAGCCTTTTCTTTATAGCTCTTCAATGAGAACAACTTGACAGGATCAAGTTCAGCTCCTGACAACAAGGCCTGACTCTGTCAAGTGTTAAGTTCCATTGTGACCTACAATGGAACACAAAGGCCCAACAGGGCCCAGCAGCTAACATGCTCCCTATCAGGTGTCCCCCAGAAGAAGAAGAAGAAAACGTGGCAAATGGATATAGAGATATGTGTGTGTGTGTTTAGGTTTGAAACTAATGTTTGAAAGTTTTACAAAATAAGTGTCTTTAAAATGCTAAGTAGCCTCAGATGTTCACCACTGGACACAGTCTCAACCAATGAAAGTTGTTTTAGCTAACACACATCAGCAGCTCCAGAGAACTGATTGCTCTCTTAAGGAAGAAAACACAGAAAAAGTGAAAAATAGAGTTAAACTCAGCAAATTTAATGACATCTTCAAGTTGATTACGATAGTTAAAAAAAAATCTCTCCAAAAATAGAATTACATATTCATCAGTGTAACTCTGTGCGAGCCTAATATGTGTTCAATTACAATATTTAAGTAATACACAAGAAGACTTACTAAGTAGTCATGGACACCTGTTGCATGTTTACTAAGAGGAAAACTTAGAATTAAAAACATTGAAACTTTTGTGAAGATCCCTACAAAAACCTTTGGCCATGTTTTTTTAAAAAAATTACTTTAAATATTTGTTTTTCTTCAACTGCCTTTTCTTGGTTCCTTAGTGGCCAAGGATGTTTTTCGAAGAGCTATGCTTTACCAGTAGGTGACAATAATCCAGATATTAAAGAAATCAAAATTTGAAATTTGAGCATGGCTAAAGCAGTGCTAAGCTAAACATTCTCACAAAGCTTATGTTTTCTTCCATCCACTTTACCATTTCTTCTTTGACATCTTCTTTGACGTCTTTGACATCTTCTAGCAAACTTGCGTGAACAAAATGATTCAGATGGTGAAGATGCCCCATCATGTCATACAAGAAAGACTCTTTGTCTTTATTTTTACAAATGAATAAAAGGTGATTGATCAATATTTCAGACGGCTGGCCAAACCAAGTATCAGAAGCATAAACAATGTAAACAGGGTGTGGTTAAAAAAGATCAGAAAATAATAGACTTTTTTTTTCTATAAATGATGCCAAGGCAAATGTAGCTAACTTCATAATTCATGAACTTCTTACAAAATAAATTGGTTTGTAATGGACATGAAACAGAGGTAGAAACTGAGAGGCATTGGCATGGGGTACAAAATGGAGGCACAATTGACAAAAAGGAAAGTTGACATAGAACCAACGCCTTGCCAGTGTGACTAAGTTTTCAGTTTTGCTAGAAAGGTAGATCTGTCGCTTTGTTTAAGTGATTCAATCTGAAAGATCTGAAAGATTCTAGATTCCATAGAAACAAGTTTAAAGATGTTCCAAACAGAACAAAATAAAAAAAGGGGGTAGAGCTGGAGCCCCCACCCCTTGTTTGGGAAGAAGTGACTAACTTCCAAAGAAGTTAGTCAAAGAAGTTAGTCACAACCAACATGTTCATTTAGTTTAACACTAACCATGTGAACCAGTATTTATCTACAGGGTACTGGTGGTTGTAAGTGAAATGAAACTAAAGACAAGTTAACTGTGATATTCAGCTCCAGAGCAAATTGTAGGCGCTCCAGTGACCCTGTCTTCATCGAAACATTCTGCTGCAGTGCTTCAGGTGGTTAACCTTGTCATATTAAAGTGTTTGTCTCTGGAGGGGTAGACGATGGAGGCCGGCATTCAAGAAAGACATCTCCCCTCCCACAGCCCCCCACACCACGAGCTCAGATCAATGGATTGTCAGCGGCTGCCTGAAGCCTGCCAAGGAACATCAAAGCCTCCGATACTCACTCAGTGCATCTTTGAACCTCACCAAAGCCACGCCCTCCCAGCTCCCCTTCCTGCCTGCGTCCATGCGCCACCGACTGCAAAACATTCCAGAAGAAGGAGAGAGGGAGAATGCGATCGGAGAAAGTCCTTCATGGATTTTGTTGGTGCTTTTCGTGTTTCCTTGTCTGAAAAACGAAGTGATTCAGATGGTGCCGTGTTATGGCGAGGGGACGGCCCAGGTCTGAGCAAGCCCATTTCCAAGGGGGTCGGGGGGCCCCGTCAGAACCCGGCCAAGATTGATGGCTGTGGAAGAGCGACCTGAGGCAGAGATCAAAGTCAGACAGGATACATACACCTCAGCATTTAACTCTTCCATGTCTTGCCTCTTTTACACAAGTCATGTCCGTCTCTACCCTCTGGGTGCCGAATGCTACTGTCATCAAACATCACTGGATGAAAGGTAGATTAGTCTAAAATGAAGTGATATATAAACTTACAATTTATTATATTTATTCAGTTTCCACCATTTCAGTATGAGGATCTTTTCTTTTCACAGAGGAGCCCAGCAGTGGCAGCTATTTACATTCCAGCTGTAAGAGAGAGGACAATTAAGCCATTTCCCCTCCAATCTATCTCCTGCCAGCCAGTCATCCCGGCATCCCGGGACATCAATGGGAAGCCCAGCTGCACAGCTCATGTGTGCCAGGCTGTGGGACGAGAGAGAGGAGAAGATTGGGGTTAAAATCTCCCCTGGCCCCAGATTGGCTCCATACCTGGGTCAAAGCTCCGACAAGCCAACAGCTGTTTCCAGACAGAAGTCCTCACCCCATCTGTGAAAGCACAAGTCTGTTTCTGGCTTTCACTCATTTGTTTTCTTTAAGACTTGAGGTTAAAACTCTGTATTTCAGAGTTAATCCACTGCACCTGAGAGCAGGGCGCTAAAGCAGTTGAAGCAATGGGTTAATTTTACCCAGGATCCTAGTTATTTCCCTGTGCTTTCTCCCCCTGCAGGCGATCCTAGACTGGCCACTCCAAAATCAATTAGCCAAATCAGATTTCACAAAAGTAGTTGGGCTCTGCTTTCAGTCCAGTGGCCACGGGCCCTCAGGTGTCATAAAATCAGCTTAAAGTTGCAGGCAGTGGGGCTTGGTTTTACTTAGGTCAAATTAGAACCAACAAAGAGCCACAGATATCTCACCACACCTGTGCGACTTGCTCCTGAATGGTCTTTAGTTAGGAGGAGCTTTGCTTGTTGCACAGAAGTTCATCTTCAAGCTCTTTATGGGCCATTTCAGGCACTGTTCCCAGTGACTGTCCAGGACTTTGGCCATAAGCGCAGAGTCATCCTGTGGCAGGGACTTCCATCTCCACTGCTCCTCCGCTGAGCTCAGGTGATCAATCATTTACATGTGTAATTAGGAGCAGGTGTCAAAACAGAAACTGTACCCTCTCTCTGGGACCCTGTGTGTGTGCTGGTCTAACGTCAGACTTGTTACGCTGGAGGTAAACAGGCTCAGGGAGGAGGACACAGAGGGAAACAGCAGGAGAAATCAGATGCTGACAAAATCAGCTTCCTCTTAAGCATAATGACCAATGTCAGAACATGCACCCACCTGACACTTTATTAGACCCATCAGTGCCAGGTTGAACTCCACTTTGCAGTAAGAACTGTTTTGAATTTCCATTATTGTTGTCTGCAACAGCAATGTAAGGAGATGCTATTCATAGCATTTTAGCTAATTTTATACTAATTTTTAGAATGCTGGATAGAGTCAACATGCTAGTGGTAGCAAACACTAGCATGTTGTTTGTTTTCTACTGCCTTGGAAAACAGCAGTTATCCAGTTTTCCAGTTATCTCAGTTGCATCATCTTCCTTCACCTTGAACCACACAGTTTATTTTTTTGCCTTGTGATTGATTCACTCCAAAAAGCAAAGTGTACAAAATGGACTTTTCCCCCCCTGGTGTTTGTTTAGGACAGCTTTGTACTCTCTAGGTCAAATGAAGACAATTACTGTTGACAAAGTAGCTGTTGGTCGACAGCAACAATAACAGAGGAGTTATACTGCTTCTGTTTGACTCAAGTGGCTCAATTGACCATAGAGTGGCTGAGAAGTCAAGCATCTGAGGTCATAACAAAGGATTACAAAGCAACAACAAATATCCAGTTGTAATGTGATTTGATTTATTGTGGTTACACAAGAATGAGGAACTGAAACTGGATTTCAGACTATGTTAATCTGCCCATAACACAACAAAGGAATATGAGTTTGCATTAACAAGCTGGAAAAGCAAATACCTCAACAGGTCCCAAGCTTTCCCACACTCCGTAACGGAGTGTGTGTGAGTGTGTGTGTGTGTAAGGGGGTTGGGGGTGGTAGTGCTCATACCCCGGCAGGATAATGCAGAAATACCACTGCTCAATAATACATCTGTCACCTGAGGGGGATAGGTGTGGTGCTGCAGGGTTCAGGAAGAGGGGTGGGATATGTGCAGGCTACCGCGACTTATGTGGACTCATCCAGCCACCACCTCATCGCCCGGAGGGTGGCGGAGGGTGGGGTTGGTGGGTGGGGGGTGAACAAGGATTTAAAATAGTCTGTCTGGGCCCTAAGTTTAGTGTCTCCCAGTGCAGAGTGGCTGAGCTTTGAAGAGGCAGGTCTAGTAATGAATTAGAGTATTGTCTTCTTGTGAGTAGAGGCCTCTGGGTGGGACGCGACATCAAAGGAGGCTGAGCTTTATTAGCTACTGCACCAATTAAGGTGTGCAACTGGACAGGGCAGAGGGAGGACACGCTGACCCTTAAAAGTGAACTCCAAGCAAATGAACGTTTATGTCCAGGATGAGAGACATCAGAGTGCCTCGCCTTGTTTAATATTTTCATGGATATTTTTGATATTGATGGTGGAATTTCTTTTATGGTTGCTTCATAATAACTGGGAGCTGCTAAGGCAGACATTATGACCTCTTGGTTCTGATAATTAAGATGACACACTACTTCTTGTCTTGCCTAGAGACATTTTGAGACATTTTACGTCTCAAAATGTTTCTGGTATGTTGGTCCAGTAAACCCATCCAGAACTTGCACAGATTCTTACTTATAGAAGGAAAGACACGTTTTTTAATCTACCAGGTCTGTCCAGCTTCTGCTCAGGTCTCTGTTGCCTGGGGCAGGACGGTCATTCTCCCGTGACATTCTTGCGGAGTGTGGAGAGGGAACAACACACTTGCGCTTTAATATTGGACTCAGAGGACGGGCCAATGTTGCTGGAGACACCAACAGCTGGACCCAGCAGGGCTGCAGAGGAATGCAGCTCAGGCTTTAGAAAGAAGACGTCATATCGGCAACTATTTATATATATATATATATATATATATATATATATA
>CAEFZY010060050.1:0-10630 GCA_903066815.1 Brachyrhaphis roseni | reverse complement strand
TACACCATCAGCTTAACAATTCTGTAAGTAGTGATAATTAGCACCAATCTATCTCTGTCACATGACTAACACCACTACTCACATCATCAGTGACTGCGGCACCGATCCCAACAGTAAAACGGAAAACAGATCAGCTGACTAACGTCAAGAAGAAGAAAATAAACAGAACAAACCTCCTTCAGAATAAAAGGAAGCACTTCAAAATAAAAGCATAGACATCAGACATTGAATTAGAATTACTTGAAGAATAAATAACACAAACATTTATCAGCAGGGACATGATCAATGGGTTTCTTTAAATAAAATTAAAAACAAAGGTTTATATTGGAAAAACCATTTAAATGTTCTTACAAAAAAGATGCTCACATATTTTTCAAACATATTAATACTTACAATATAAGTTAATATGAACTGTGGATAAAACCTGCAATTTAGATTCTTAAACTTGACTAGAGGTTGTAAGTATGAAAAATCAATCACATAAGCGAATGTAACAAGAATGATTGATGAACACAGAGTTTTCTCAGTACAGAATATGTTGAACAGAGTATATACACAAACTTGAAAAGCATAATAAAAAGTTTGAAAAGTTTTCTAAGTCTTGATAAATATGGAAAACTAAAACAGAGTATGAAACATTTTTTTTATTCCCGGCCTTTATTCTCTATGATTGTCTGAATGTATTCATCTTTCTGTCATTGTCCTGTTTTAATTTTCTACCTTTTTTCCCTCCACCCTACCTTTCCTGACTCATTTCAAGTCAGTCATGTCATTGCCACTTTTCTTAGGTGCTTTTATTCCTTTGGTGTCATTTGGTCCCTTCTCTCTGGAGACAATGAAGACGTCTGTGTCAAGCTGACACTCTATTCTGAGAGTCAGATTTCCAAATTCTTGCAACACTTTTGTTCCTGATTTCTAAGTGGAGATCAAACATATAGAAAAAAATCTAGTTTCCTAAAATGTTTTATGTTTTTAAAAATGACAAAAATCCTTGGATCAATAACTTTTTTACCTCCACTCTCTCCCTTTCTGGGATCATGTGACGATAGAGCCCAACAAAGACATCCAGAAGCTGCTGAAGCCGTCCAGCTCAGGGGATTTATCCAAGGAGCTGTTCCAGCACCCGTCAGGGGAGGCAGAGGGCAGCCTGTCGGGCCACACTGCCAGCCTGCTGCACATCAGCGAGAAGCGACGTAAGTGTCAAAAAAACATGGGTAAAGACAAGGAGACATGAGGCTCTGAAACATTTGAAAATATTGCTTCACTAGAAAGGAACCCTTTGAACTTTTAAAAGTGAAACTTTCTGACAGATTAGCTGCCACAGTTCTCAAGGGAAAAAAAAGAAAGGTGCTTTCATTGTTAATGATGATAAAAACTATGTTGATTTAGATCACATCTAGCATGCACTAATTCTAAATTTTTAACCTTTCTTAACCGTCTCTGTCTCCTTTAAGTATTCTGCTCCACCAGACTGCTGTGACACAGTTTCCTCTGAAAGGACTCATTGTGTCACACAGAGGCTCGTGTGCGTGTGCCACCAAACCTCACGGCCGCTGAAGCACAGCAACTGAAAATACAAAAGCGACATAAATGACAACAAGGCCACCTTTATCTGCTTCACTAACTAAACAGGTCTCTGGAATTGAAAGTGACACATTAACCAGCCTTGGTACCTGGCAGGTCAGATAATATGCTGAGATGGGAGACGGAAATCAGTGAGAAGACGATGCTACAGGGAAAAAACCACCAGAATTTTGGTTTAAATGCAAGATATTAATGATACCATTGTGTTTCCCCATCAGTTAAGGTTCCCCCAGCATCTCTTCACCGCTCCATTTTTGTTGTATCATTGTCATGTAAACAGGGCCTTACAGTGGTCATAAAATATAGTTTGGTGTGTAAAATAATGTGTTGCACACGCACACAATGGCAAAAGTGCAGCAGCACATCCTTCATCTCAGTTCATGAAGGACGTGTAACAGACAAACCAGCAGCATATAAACAATCAACAGTAGAAATTTATGGCATAGGTTGATATTTCACAAAATGCACATAATTTCTTAAATTTTGACATAATAAATGTTTTTTTTTTAAAATGCCAACATATATGGCAAGATAAGAAAGATTGTTTGAAAGATAAAGCACCAAAAATAAATAAATAACAGAAACACTCAACTAAAGTACTGTGTGAAATCTTTTTGTTAACTACCAGCAGAAAGGGAATTGCATAGAAAAAAAAAAAAAATATATATATATATATATATATATATGATTTAAACCCAGCTTTTCTTATTTTTTTTAAAGACTCAACCCGTGTCTATTAGTTGTCTGTCCTGCCCTTTTTATTGAATTGTGAAGTCAAATCCATCATTTTGCATGCAGAGAGAGATTTATTTACATGTGCTTTAGGCAAAAAAAAATCCTTTCCAGTTTTTTCGGCTTCAGCTAAGGCGCGTCTCAGCAGGATTTAGTAGTCCTCCCTAATCATGTCTCAGAGGCTCTCTGATCATCTTTTGAGATGAGGCAGTTGTTTCAGTGCCTGCCTGGGAGTGAAATCACACTGATCAATAATTTAAGAAGCGAGAGGGCATGGAGGATGCAAAAAAAACATGAGGGGAAAAAACCCAAAAACGTCTGAAAAGGAAGCGTAGCTGATTGGGAATTATGTTGCAGTAATAAGGAACATTTTTACCACATTATGTCTTGTGTCTTTTTTTTCCTCCTCTGTTATTGTTTTACATTTATCATCTCTCCTGTAGCTTCAACTCTCCCTACTTTCCCTATCATCCTTCCTCTCCTGCTTTTCTTTTCATCTCCTCCCCCACAATTCTCTTCATGTTTCATTGCCTCTAGTTTCCACTTACCTCCGAAAAACGATGCTCATAAAAGGAACTGCTAACAAGCCTCTTTCAGTGAATTCAATTAAAAACGTATTCCTTTAAATACTCAGACATAATTGTAAATGATAAAATCTGTCTATTATCTATATTCTCTCATTTTTACAGCCTCCTTGTTTCAATCCCACATGTCTCCCGCCACACCCTGTGTTGAATGTTCTTAATATATTTGACAAATTACTCATTGCTACTATTTCAGCATGATGGATACTCTTCTATAAATCAATATTGGGTCTGTTTGGTGTAGAATGGAGAAAATGAGGTACAGCAGACAAAGAAACCAGCAGGAGATTTGGCTCTGCCTCTTCGACATGAAAGCGGCATGCAGACGGGATAATAGCAGTTTTCAGCCTGCCATTCTCCTTTTGTTCTCCTCTCAACGTCTGACCCAAGAGCTTTGCTTTAGACTTTACAGGGTAAACTGTTGTCAACTAATTTATGAGGAAATCACACGTTCATCTGCTTCTGTTTCATATCTGGATTTAAGCTAAAAGAAATCAACATATGTTGTTAAAATGCCATGTTCTTGAGATGTAAAATCATGAGACAATAAAAAATCATTTTAAAAGTGGATTCTTATTACGTTTAAAAACATGTAACAAAACAAAAGGTGCAATAACCTGAGTGCATAAGTACGTTTTAAGTCAGTTTCAACAGTCAGGATCTTGAGTTAATGTCTGCCATTAGTTAGGAAAACTAATTAAATATAGTAAAGTTCAACTTTCTAGTCAGATACTCCTGACATTTGCACGTTTGCATTCTTCTACTAAAGCCATAGTTTGAAGAGATGTCATAAACTGGGAAAAATTATATTATTGCACAAAGGTATTAGTCTGGAGAGAGTCCAGGGCAGTTTATATAAATACCACAAGAACAACAACCGTCAATAACAGGAGATAACTTGGAACCATAGAAACATTGGAGGTGCTCGACATTCTTCAAAAAGTCCTAAACATAAAAGATAGAAACTGATCACAGAGGCTGCCAAGAGACTGATAGCAACACTGAAAGTCCTGCGGGAATTTGTGCCAAGCATTGGTACACGTGACAGCAAGTTGGAAGACTGTTCTTCCAAAGAAAACATCCATACCTGGTTAACATCTTTTAAAGTTGAACTCACAGTGAAATATGGTGGTGGCTTTATTCTGCTCTGAGGTTACTTTTTAATTTTAGGTTAATTTTGAAAAGTAGAGAAACGAAACGAAGGATCGTTCAACTACTCTGATCCTTTGGTGCTCGGTTTTTGATTTCCTTCAATTTTTCTGCTTTGATCATTTCCTTTAAAGAGGCAGTATTAAGTATTTTAAAGGAACATAGTGCCACTCTATAGCATATTTATGTAACTATGTTACCTTCTGTTGTTGCAGTTCCACCAGGTGTTTGCTAATTGTTGCTGGCTGGTCTAAAGGAGTTGAGTGAGGGAGGAGAGAGGAGGGAGGCAGAAGCTTGGTGACTTGGATACTGCATCGTCGAGGAGAAATAACCACGCCTTGAAGGTGGTGCTAGGTCAAATCAGCTGCTTAGGCCAGCTGAATAGTCGCCTCAGGCGTTTTGTCCTTGGGTAAGACACTTCACCCACCTCGCCTGCTGTGGTGGTCAGATTGTAAGGCAGCCTTGCGTCTGTCAGTCTGCCCAGGGCAGCTGTGGCTACAGTCTTGCTCACCACCATCGGCATGTGTGTGAATGTGTGAATTACTGGGCATAGTGTGAAGCGCTTTGGGAGTCCTCTGGATTAGGTAAAGCGCTATGTAGCTGTTTGTGCATTGGCTCTGCCAAATGAAACCTTACAAAAATAAACTGTTTTGAAGGTGGGCACACTCACTCAATCAGGTTATTGCAGCTTTTTTGATGTTTATATCTCTTCCTGCCATAAATTTGTTTCTAGTGGAATTTCGTAAGATATATGTGAAGGTAATAAAAGTTTCTAAAGTGATTAATCATTATATCAAAATCTGCTTTTGTATTGCAGTGTGCACAATTTTTGACCTTCTCACTTTAACAATGGAGTGAATAGCAAATGCTTTCAGACTCCTTCTGTACTGCGTATATGAACTCCTTTCGCTTCCGATTAAATTTTACCCTTGCCTCAGTGCATTACCAATTCGGCTACCCTGGATGCCTGGTTGCAGTGCTGAGTCAAACACTTTAATGCATGCTACATGTAAATATGACCCTGCTGCATGCAGCAGCAGAGCGTTTGACCTGCTGAAGAACAAGCGTTGGTAATAAAATGAACAGGTGCAGCGTAGGGGAGAAAAATGATATAGTGGGGCGGTAAAGAAGTGGCTATTTTCATCTCCTTCCAGTCTACAGTCACACACACAGGCGTCAAGCTTAAACAAAAACACTCAGTGAACAGCAGTGAGCACTGATGAAACTGGAAATGTTTAAAAAAGCCACAGAAAAAAAAAATCCTTGTCCAATCATCTGTAAGAGAAATAATAATGTGCACAACTGACTAAAATTACCCTGGTTTTGTCACTGTTGTCCACAGAACCTCTGAGCAGTGTGTCGTCTCTGGAGGTTCACTTTGACCTGTTGGACCTGACTGAGCTGACAGACATGTCTGACCAAGAACTGGCCGAAGTCTTCGCTGATTCTGATGAGGAAAACCACAGAGAGTCCCCAGCAGGTAAGACCTGTGCTACAGTAAACACAAAGGAAGGAAGTAAATGAAAGAGATTTACAATTATTGCTTAAGTAGCAGTTCTAGCTCTGAAAAGACAAAAACACAACAGTTCAATCTTTCTCCTCCATTAATTAAACACATTAATTCACTGCAACTTTTCCATAAACTTTTATTGGTGCTTTATGAGCTAAACCAACACAAAGTAGCTTATATTAATGAAGTGGCCGGAAAGAGGTACGTGTTTTATAATGTTCTCCCTTCATTAGGTTTTAAAATGACATCTCAAACCTTTGAACATCTCATTGAACATTGTTCAGTCCATCATCTGAAAACTGGAAGACATAACAAACCTAACAATAAATAGACACACTGAAACTGACAGGCTGGGCAAAGTGAGGATTAATCAAAGATGCAGCCAGGATACCCAGGGGAACTCTGAAGGAGAGATTTATATCTCAGGTCGGAAAATCACTTCACAGGACAACAATGAGTGTAGCCCTGGTGGAAGAGAGGCAACGAGAAAGATTAAAGAAAAAAGAGGCAAATGCCTTCCGTCACCAGGGGACAACTCAAACATAAGGAGGGTTGAAAACTAACACTTCAACCTCAAAGTGAATCATGGTGGTGCTGAACCTCTTTCTAAAATGGTTTACCGTTTTTGGTGAAGAAAGAGACAGGACTGGGCATACATCTTTATGGCACACCAGTAGTCAGGGTGATGAGGAAAGGATGTGGGCAACACAAACCAAAGCATGAAATGCATGTGCAGAAAAGTTCAGACTGAACTCTTAGACTTGGCATTGAAATGTGGAAGCAGTGTTTGCTCAGCTCTAGCAAAGTGGCGAATCAAACAGATTTATGTAATCAGTCTCATGACTCCTGTCTCACATTCACCTCAGAGCTAAAAATAGCATTTTTGTCATTTTCTCCTTGAACAATGCAAACACCTTCATCTTCAAGAAATCCACCCTCTCCCTGTTCTCTTTTCTGTTTATTACTAAAGCTAAAAAAACTAAAACAAACATTATTTTTTTTTTTTATTTTAGTCTCATTGTACAATGTGCTGCTGTTTGCAGCACAAGGACACATAAACACACAGCACTTTTTAAGTTTGTAAAAAAGTGTAGAGTACATTACTGGCAGATGTTTTGAGATTTGGGTGTCAGTCTATAAAATGAGTTAAATGCCAGTCTGACTAGAAAACAACAGACGAGATGTGAACAAAACACTAACACATTTTTATCGTATTTACACCTTTTATAGAGCAACGTCATTAATTTGGAGAGTTTCTTGTGAAATCAAAGTAACAGCTGACATCACTTACTTTCTTCTCCATTTGATTTGAATTTTAGTTCTTACCTATAACTAAAAGTTTAGTTTGTTCCAAGAAGATGACCAAACGTTTTGAACTGGACATATTCTAGGGAGTTGCTATAGAGTTATTGTACCTCTCTGTTACTGCACCCGATGAATTGTGTAGTGAGACTTTACAGCGTTTTAGACAAGATAAACAATCAAAAATAAACATCACATCAAAATCTCCACGGTTTTAACAGATAATTTGATTTTAGATAAGCAAAAAACACCATCAGGGTGTTTTTTAAATACAAAACCAGATGTTGTTTTCCACTCATGTGATTCACTATTAAGATTATCAGAACAATCCAAATCCCAAATATATAAAAAAAAAACCCTAAAATGATGGTATATTGAGTTGAAAGCAGATACACACCACCTTTTCCATTCTCCCTGTTGATCCTTAACTTGAACAAAATATTTTCTGTTCTAATAAATCCTGATTTGTAAAAGAGTTTATGTTTGCCAAATGCCTGAAGACTGCTTCTTTTAGTATTTGTGACTGATGAAAAACCAGGAACAAGTTTCGCCAGGGGCATTTTGAGATTCTGAAAGTGTGGACTCTAAGCTAGATAAACATTTCACAGATGAATGTGACACTTTTAGTCAAGTGGAAATTGTATGAACCAGACTTTTGGAAATCTACAATGCCATCTCTGAAAAATGGCTGATTTAATTAGATTTTCCAAAGTTACCATAAAAGGAAGTAGTGTTTGAGGTGTTATCTTTAAATACATCCTCACGGTTGCCTCCAGTTGACTCAAGTGTTGTGAAATAACTTGAAGTTTACACATAGTATCATCATCAGAGTTTTTACAGGTTTTGGTGAAGGCATTTGTAATCTTACATTTTATAATTGTCTGACCTCGAAGAAAGTATTAAAAGTTGTCTAAAAAAAGCTTTCCTCTTTATTTTGGCATTTAGAAGACAGAAATAATTTTGCTGATCCTAAAATAGGAGATGTTTGGTATGATTTAAAATCAGACAGTGAGAGAAAGGTTTTGCATCTTTTAAAACAAAAAGAATTTGTGAAACCAAACAGGATCAGATTTTCAGGCAACTATTCACAAAACATGCAGTATGTTCACAGAGCTACGGAGATTTAAAAGCAAGCCGCAGTGATATGCAAGATTAATTCTGTCTGACAGCTGAAATACATGAGTGAATGAAATGTCAGTTTTACATTGGATTCTACTTTTTGTGAATTGTGAGGTTTTCACTCTAACTCGGATCAGATAGCGTTAAGCTTTGGTTGCGAGAGGAAATCGCTCAATGGAAAAATAGTGAGGACGTATCAGGGTCGAGACAATGGTTAAAGCGGGGAGAGAAGCTGAAGATGGGTGAGTGAGTTCAAGCTAAATGCAGGCTGTTAAATAATTGATTTTCCCCTTCTGGAAACAAAGCCTGTTTCTTCTCAAGCCATTTAAGCACAACCAGAATGCAAGGAATTCCTTTTTGCACTTTGTCTTGCTAGTCTCAAATCTTGTGCCGTCTGATTTTATTTTCACCTTCCTTTAGGCAAGCAGCAGTCTAAATCCCTATTTAGATTTTGTAAGTTTGGGCATGCAGCAAAGCATGTTCAGTCTAGAAAGCTCAGAAGAAAGAGCAATCAAAGGCTTTTTATTCTAGAGAATCTGAACAAAAGAATGATGAGGATTTAGTTGGTTTGCTCTTCGTTTTCTCCTTAAATCAAATTCACAAAACATAAAATTTAGACACACAGACAACGCACCATGGGCAGAGCTTTGTCACTTCAGCTGCAGAACGAATGTATGGATTCCAGAGAACAGAAATTAAGCACTGGACCAGTGACCAGAAGCATTGGTCCAGGATTTTACTGAAGAGAAGCATAGAGTACACAGAGGTAAGGGCTTTTTATTGGAGAGAAACAGAATGAAAAAGAGGAGCGCTGAGCTGGTAGTATCATCTGTGAGACGATAAACAAAAAGGCGAACATAATGACCAAAACATCTGCCTCTCATTCTATTCTTTAAAATTTAGACGCTACCTCTTTTGGAAACATATGAAACAATCGTCTGATCTTACAATACAACAATTTTGGTCGGGAACCAATGAAGAGAAGCCAAAATTGGAAAAACATGAGCCCTTCTTTCAGTTTTGATTAGAACTCCTGCTGCAGCATTTTGGGTCACCCGACCCGTCATCGATGCTACACTTGTCTTTATGCAGTTGCTTAAAATGCAAACAGAAAAGTTAAGTTTGGTCCCACAAAGTGTACATTTAACAGCTGCTTTCTCTCTTCAGCCATTCAGCTATGTTCCTCCTTTGGGAGCATGAGTCTGTCTATAAAAGCACCATTGAATGTAAAAAGGTCAGGTTCCGTCTCACACTGGCTGCCTTTAGCACTTATCTTGACCTTTAATTACTTTCAGATCATTATCAGCAACTGCTTCCCCTAGTTCACAAACTCTGGTTGAGCTGTGCAAGAAAAAAAGAAAACAAATTGTTTTTTGCAGAATTTGGGAAGTGCTGATATGGATTTTTAGACATAATAGCTGACAGTTTACAGTGATGTCGGGTTTATTATAATGTCTTCAAATGAACATCAAGACATCTTGAGCTTTAATCATAGGACTACTAAATTTTACGCAGTTTTATAAGCTATACCTTACAAATTAGAGGAAAACTGCAGACATCTTGTGATTCAGTAACACTAAGTGAATCAGAAACTCACTGACTGAAGCAGAGAAATCTATATTTATAGCACTGTCTGGGAGCTTAGACAAAGTAGACGCCTGCGAAAGCAAAAGAACAAGGGACAAAAAAGAAACATCTCAACTACTGGAGTTCATACATATTTTTTTTTCCATTTTGTCTTCTCATGTTTTCATGCAATCCAATTTTCAGGAGAGATTCAAACAGAGCACACAAAATAATCATATGTGCATTACACAGGCAGGATTCAGCTTGCACACGTTGCAGACATTTATTTCGTGGCGTAAATGCACCAGGGAGGTTTCTTTCATGGCACAAGTTACTGCGGAGTCCTCGCTGCTTCACATGAGGTTGACATCTCATTAAAATCCAGCAGAGAGGCAATCAATCATCTGAGATCAATATTTGTCTTATTCCAACGCCTCTCTTTCTTTTGTCGCCTCTCGGTCTTTATTATATGGCAGAATACGATGTGTCTCTGGGGAGATATCTACGCAGAGACGGGACCCAACATTAGGCTGATGTGTGTAGTGAACAGGAGCTCTACTTCATTCATTTAAGGCTGATTTTATGTTATTGACGAAGGTTCAACAACACCACCAAGTGGCGTGAAGTGGCAACGACACCAACGCCTTAAAGTCTGTCCCACATCAGATGAGAGAATGTTAATATCTTTACTCTCTTTGGGGAGATTAATTTGTTTATTCTATGTGATGGTTATGTCTCTTTTCTTCAGTGAATTTCTGCCACATTTCCAACACCAGGGCCGGCCCAAGGCATAAGCAAACTAAGCAGCCCTTTAGGGCCCCAGCTCCTCTAAGGGGCCCCCTCAGAGGAGCTGATTTTTTATTTTTTATTTTAGTAATAATTTCTATGTCATTATAATATCAAAAACACACAATTTCACCATGAAGTGATTTGTTTTTACAATAATATATATTTGATAATGTAGGTAGAAATTATTATTTTATTGATAAAAAGGAAAAAATAAAAATAAAAAAATTGCTCTTGGGGCCCCCTGGTGGTCGCGGTAGGTACCGCACGCTTCGCGGTAACGAGCATCCAAACGTCC
>CAEFZY010060048.1:0-10970 GCA_903066815.1 Brachyrhaphis roseni | reverse complement strand
AATAAACTTGTTAAAACTGTTTGGGAGTCCGTAGTTGTTGCTTGCCTTAGAGTCCTGGTAACCTCGCATTATGACACATCCAAGAAAATCCCGCCACAATTGCGAAAAATCAAGCTAAGGTAACGCACAGTTATGTATTAGCTTGCTGTACTTTTAAATAAAATCTAATTTCGGCTTGTGTAGACCATATAACTTCCCACGGTTTTAAACAAAAAGAGAAATATCCCGTCAATGGTCAGTATAAATATGCAACTTATGAGATGAGAATTAGACAAGGGAAATGTTTTATATTTGGATCGATGAAGCGGCACTTTCAACCTCCTCCGCATTGCGGCGTGAGGTGCGTTCAAGTGCAATAGGAAAAATGAACTGCTCACTTCAAACAGGAACTAACAAAAAGAAATAACTAACTTACATACCAGATAATGACTGGAATTCAAAGCTTAACTTAAAGTAATATAATTAACTTGTTACACATGCTTGTTTTACTTCCCCCAACCAGTGCCTTGCTAAAAGGCACACCACCTGAACCTCTTCTAGTCGTCACGTTACACCCACAAAATTCAACGCATTCCATTTGGATTTTATGCCACAGACAAAACGGTGTGGCTTTTCTTTTTTCTGTCAGTGGGTCTTTCTTGCTACTCATCCCTAAAGCCCATATTTATTAAGTGCAAAACTAAGTAGATGTTCATTCAGGTTTTTATAATTAATTCCGGGGTACAATGTGACTCAGGGGCGGAGCAGGTACCCCATAAACAAAGTGTATCCCCCTAAAATAAATCTTCAAATTCTGACGAGGATCATTTGCTGCATTTAATTCTGTCCCCTCCCCACCCCTCCCCGCCCCGGGTCCTTACTGCAACGCAAGTAGAGTTCTGCATGGAGGGAACTGAAACATAACGACCCAACTGAAACACAAAACTCCAAACAGCAGGATGAGTGAACCGATGCGAAAGAATTAGATTTGTGCCATTCAAGCAAAGAAAAAGAAAAAGCAGATATAACTTTGTTAAATTGTCACTTTTGACTGTCGTCTAACATTTTTCCTGTTGACGGATTATCTCAGAAAACCTCTGCAGCTCTTCCACAGATTCTTGCATTGCTTCACTAGTCGATGCTCTTGTTGCCATGGATGTCCTTTTAGATGAAAGGAGATGTCTTGATAGGTTTTCAGTCTTGCCACAATCTTTTCGTTGCCAGGTTGAACGATTGAAAGGGAAGAATATTCCTGGTTTGACCTGTATTCTTTATTTGTACACTGTAGTGGATCTAGAAGTGAGGTTTTACAATTTGAGTTCTAAACCTGTGCTGGTACTTGTTTGTTTGACAGTTTAATCGGTTTCTATTTGCAAAACACCAACTATAATACTGAAAAACCAATACCCGGAATAAAGGTCCCACTTTTTGACGGGGCTGGAGGCGAGCTCAAAGAAACCCAGCGATCAATCAAAAATGTTTAGTGTGCCACGTTTGATACAAGTCAGCTTTACTTTTTGTCACCTGATCTGACTGAGGGAAAAATAAAAACTTACGACTTAAATAAAATAAACATTTTTTTGACAAGCACGTGAATAATGTTAAGTTCCTGTTTGTTTCTAACTGTGACGTCTCCAATGAGATGCTTTCGCCAGCTGCCTTTTTCAGCTGAATTTAAAACTCTTCTGAAAAATCAGTATAACCCCTGTCAAAACCATTTAAGTGGTAAAAACAGTTTGAAATGGAGCTGCGGTTGCATGATCTTTGGTGTCTACGCGAATTTAGCAGCGTTAGCTTCAGTCCAATGTTTCATATTCACAGGGATTTCCCCCATCAGTTCTCTGAGTTTCCAAGAGAATAATGGTAAATGTAGAATCTGATTGAGTGGGCGTCTGAGTCCCCGCGCTATCTGAGGTGAAACATTTAAAAAAAGAGCAAAACTCAATGCTAATCTCTTCCAAATATGGTTGGCTTTCTTTCAAATCTTTTATGAGATTCATGCGGATTATTTTGCATTAAAAAAAAAAGTAATCAAAGTGTTGGGGGAATGACTTTCTGGAGGGTCTTTTAATCTCTGAGGCATCAGCACTGTTGACATGATAAGCTTGTGCAGAAGACATGAATCCATTTGTTATTGAATGTGGGAGAAAAAGATTCAACGTGCAGGGAAGGAATGAAATAAACAACTGATTAATTTCCAAGCAATCTTTAAATCCCAAATTTGTTCAGCTGTTAACTCTAAAAATTCTAATATTTTTGCTAAAGAATCCAAGAAACATTTCAGTTTTTATGACATGTAACTTTTGAATATGGATTCCTGTATCAGAGTTTCATTTATTTTGTATCAAGATTCTAAATTAAGCTAATATTTCCCCACTCTGGAGGTCCGTAGAGGACTATTTTTGCCAAAGTGCAACTCCTCTTATTTCTGTCCCTCTTTTTGTGCACACTTCCTCTCCAAGAATTTTCATTTAAATGATTTAGCTCTAATTGAAGCCAACTCACCAATATTATGACTGCAACACATGATTACAAATATCCCTCTTCTTTCCTGCAAGCTGTTAAAATGGGGCTTATATCATCCCTTGCATGTTTTTTGGATATATTACTGCCTGCTGTCCTCAGTCGCTCTAGTGGGAATTAAAATGAATAAAAGAGTAGTCAGAGGAATACACTTTGTTGATTTTACTAATTACCACCAATGCAAAAGCAAAATTTACCAAGTTAGCTCCTGCTAAAGGTTGGGCTTATCTATGTCTTTCTGGGTCGATTGGCTCTGCGGTTGATTTATAAATTGGAGCAAGTTTTCTCCTCTGACTGTTCATTAAATTCCAGGAAGTTCATGTGTTTTGCTGTGTGTGTTTGTCATCCACAACGCTGTGAAATCGCAGTGTCTTTTGTGCGTGTGTGTGTTTCCAGTCTGTGTAGCTTCGTGAAGAGAGTAAAAAAAACCTATTCATCATCGTAGCATAACAGTAGAACAGTTGATCCCAACACACTGTCCAGGAAAAAAAAAGAAACGACACCACCTGGATTTAGCTAACAAAGGAGGCAGTAGCCTCTTGTTGGAAATGCATTCTCTACTTATTCAGCTCTGAGAGAAACCAAAGCTGCAGTAAAGTTTATCAATGCCAAGTAAATTAGCAGCGGCCAGACCTGGGAGTGGATTTTGACGTGCAGAGAGAAAATGAAAACCAAATTCGCAAAATACGTGGAAAAGAACCACCTCAGAGATCCTTGCAGTCAGATTTATAGCACTTTGTGCAGTCCTGTGAGAACTGTTTGGCCCTTACATATTTTGTTTGTCATACATACATGTTGTAGATAAAATTAGACCCTGTAGTCAGACAAAGATAACCTTTTGGTTAATAAAATTAACAATTTTCAAGTAAGGATTTGACTTATTTATTCATTTACATAGTGAGGGGAAACTACTATCCAAATCAACCTGACTGAATGAGGAAGTAATCAACCCCTAGTTAAATCTGTGAATCTGTTTTCCACAGTTTTTTTATTTTACTTGCCACACTCAGGCATGATAACTGTCAAACCTGTAGGATCAAGATGTCATTTAAAGTAACCTGTCTAGCAAGGTGAAATGGCCAAAAAGATCTCTAAAAACCCTGATGGAAAGAATTCATAGAAGTAGAAAAAAATGTTGACTAGTCTGGAAAGGGTTATGAAGCAACTTCTAAGGCCCTGCTCCTGAGAGAAACAAAACAAAATGACATTGAGCAGCTGTAAACCCACCCAAACGTAATTAGCCTAGCAAGATCACTTCAAAACTACATCCAGGTCTCATCTAGAATAAAGTGTTGCTATAGTTAGCGCAGACAATAAGAAAGAGGCTTGGCAAAATTGTCGTCCGCTGAAGAGCTCCAAGGGCGAAATTTGGAAAAGGAAAAACAAAGACCTGTGTGACATTTGCAGAACAACATCTTAATGCAGCAGACGGGGATGTTGTCCCAGAGCTCCTGGTGTTTTTGATGGGAAATGTACACATCAGTGTCTAAGCAAAAAGAAATAATAAAAAAAAAAACCTGAGCTTGAAAAAAATGGTGTACGAAATATTTTCATAATGGGAAATATTTCGAGTGAACTTTTCTGAAAAGTTTCTGGAGGGATACCTGTACTCAACTCATACGACATAGACAGCTATTCTACCAAACATTAATGAGATTTACATACATATTTGAACGGGAAGAATAAACAACGTTATTCTGTTGTTCATAAAAAATAACTAAATAAATTCCAATACCAAGTAGCACAAAAGAGGAAAACATTTGCATGATTGAATCTCTGACAGTGAGTACTAAAAAAGTTTATTTTTTATAAAGTGTCTGGAAACATCAAGCGGGAGGGGTGCTAGTGCCTATCTCCAGCTGTCAACGGGTTGCAATTCAGCATGTTGTCAATATATTGACAATTTGTAAAAAAAAATATATATATATATATATACATCCATACGACCACACACCCCCTCAAAACCAACAGGCAATGTCTGAAATGAATTTCTGTCAAAAACTATAAACCACTGAAAATGTTTAAAGATTTCTGCCCATGTCACCCCCGAAGTTTCCAACATCGCCGCTGGCAGTGATTATAGATACAGTTATTTTGCTAACAAGATAAAACAGCCCAGAACTTTACCATGACTGTGCTGCCCGGGGCGAGACGGAAGCGGTGATGAACTTCAGGTCTTATCAGCCCTTTTCCATAGGAGATCCAGTGCATATAGGGTACATGGACAGGTCGAGTGTATTGATTTGTCAGGGAGAACACCTCCTGGAAGCAGATTGGTTTGAGGGTGTCAATGTTCAATCTGTTGTGTGTGTGTACGTGAGTGTTTAGAAAGCTCAGTGGTCTGCAGTTTCACCACAGCTGCCTGCCAGCTTCTCTCCTATTTTAATTAGAGAAAAAGCATCTACAACAAAGGTCACAAATGAAGGATTGGAGGAGAAAGGAGTGTTTGCAATGTAAACTAAAATATCCCATTCAGTTTCAGGGACTATGGATGGTCGGTCTGACTGTACATATATATATATATTATATATATATATATATATTTTTTTTTTCATGCTTTTACCATTTTTTCAAAGTAAAGAAAACAATACAGTGTTGGTGAAGTTAACAGATAGACAAAGACTTCGAGCTTTTAATGCCTTTACCTGGATATGTACAAATGCAAGCGCTGGGGAGTAGAGTCAAGTTTACTTGTATAGCGCATTTCCGCAATAAGGTAGTTAAAGAACATCACCAATTATGAAACAGACAACAAACATTACGTTTTGTCATATGCCGTCCTCAAAATCATCACCACACATCAGATATGTTGGTCGATGTTCCATTTACTATAAAGGCAACTCTAAAGAATTGGATTTTTCTCCTTGACTTAAAGGAACTCAGTGTTTCAGCTGTCTTGCAGTTTTCTGGAGACAGGATTATGGCCATCTCCAGAAAAGTGGGGCAGTGTGTTGAACCGTGTAGCTAAAACTTAGAGTAAGCTATAGTTGGATGAAAAGGTTGCAGTTAGTTCTACTCAAAGCTGGGGGGAAAAAAACAACTTAAATTACATTTAGCACAATGCTACAATTCAATAATGTATTTGTGTGGGAGCAATTTGTCTCTTTTTTTCTCTTTCTCTGGCAAAAAACTTCCAAAAAATAAGTTTGTCATAGCTCACTCCGCAGTTTTCACATGGGCGAGGAAATTTCATTTGGATAGCACATTTTTAGGGCAAATCAAAGTGCTTTAAATGATTAGAAGAAAAATAAAGCAACAAACAAGGAAAAAACATCACACTGCGGTGCCAAAGAAAGGGAAAAAAACAAAAAAGCTACTCTTTCTATTGTTCCAGTTGATATTAATCAAAGGCGGCTCTAAACAAATGGGTTTCTATCCTTGTTTTGATTTGTCAGATTTAGAGGACTAAGAATATTTGCAATACTGCCAAGCCTGAGTTTTAGACGGCAATTTAAAAAAAAAAAGTTTTAAAAAGTGTGTAATTTCTTTAAAAAATGTGATTTTCAAGAATAGAAATACAATGCTGATAAGGTCGGCATACCTGTTAACAGGCTGGTGAAGATTTTAAGCACGACGTGTTGGATGAAGTACAGAGCTGTTTAACTCTAAGCTAACTTGCTTTTCACAACTTAAAAATGCTAACAAAAGGTTGTGATGTGGTTACATAAGGGAAAAAAGTTCCCAAATATCTCAAACCAAATTTGTATTTGCAGCTTCTATGATTTATGTGCAATAAAAGTTAATCAGCTACTTCTCGTTTTTCTCATTTCGGCAGAAATGTGGTGAGTTTTTTCAGCTGTTTTCAATATGGGTGTGACTGAGGACATTCCTTTAACACTAGTGACTAATAGCCAGCATAATATGACATAATATGACTTCTCAAGCAGTGACTCATGTGCTCCCAGTGTTTCAAAGATGGCATAACTGTGACCAAAGAGCTAAGTGAGTTCTCTGCCTCAGATATACACATAGAATGTGTTTTTTCACTTCACTTCATTTAGTTGGGGTTATTGCTAGATTAACAGTACCCATAGTGTTCCCTTCTCTTTTCAACCTGGTTATATCACATAAAGTAATTTAGAAGTAATAAGCCTATGATTGAAAAAGACAGAAAATGAGGAAAGATTCCAAAAGCGTTCATCTTTCTGATTGTTTAGTTAAAAAATACGATTTAGTAGAGCACTACTTTATGTAAAACAACCTTATAAAGTTATTCATGTCTATCAGAAATGCTATTATTACTGCAATATATTTTGCCAGAATAGTTGATGACAGCAGCGGCTTTTCAGAGCACCAATTTATTTTAAGAAGGGCAATAAGGCTTCATTTTAATAAAGTGACTGAAACAAGATCTGCATTCACAGTTTGTGTAATTTAAACACCAGCTGGGTTTATATGAGCACCGGTATTAATCTCCGGAAAGCAAAAGATGAATCACGTAATACGCAAAAAGACTGTTCCTGGGATGGAGATAAACATGTTCCAACCTGAGACTTTTTCACTGAATCGGGTTTGAAAAGTTGTACGATGTCTGGGTGTTAAAAGAAGCAGCTTTGGTTCAACTGTTGGCAGAGATACATTATCATAGGAAAGTATTCAAGAGGTGGCAAATTTTCTGATGAAAACAAAACCCCCAAAATCCGTCCTGTAATATATAGTTTTTAATCAGAAGTACATGTATGAAAACCGCCAGTGTGCAGTAAAAATTACGAAGGAAAGCATCTTCAGGTTAGAATGTACTTGTTTGGGTTTTGAGACCAGCTTCCTGCTTTATATGAAAATCGTTTGTTGCTTCCGATATTTCATCCCAGGTAGTTGTCCTTTCAGGTAACATCCAGCAGCAAGATTTTATGTATTTTGTTGCAACAATTGTGCCAGGATGTACAGGAATTTGCACATGTGGCTGCTTTTCTCTTGTGACTTTATGATGGAATGGTTGGACCAACACGACTCAAAAGGTCGAGTTTACCGTCAACAAACCAAACGGGTGACGTGCAAAATCTATTGTAAGCAGCCCTTTAAGCCAACACAAAGCAGCGTAAAAAGTTGCTATATACTTCTGTTAATATTATAGAACCATAAAAGCTAACATGACTCTTTACCCGTCCCATGAGGTCGCGTAGTTTTTACCTTGAATACAATAGAGCTTTTCGAGCATTAAAACAAACAGTTCGTCTGCCACAGTTCCACTTCTTTGCTTTTTCCCCGGGTGGCTTATCCACTGCATCAGCACAACACTATATATGCTCTCTGACGTCCTAAATTAAACACAAAGGAGTTGCTTTGAAAGCGTCAGCATCATTAACGGCGGAATAATTACCATACACTCTGCGCTGCACTGCTCTTCAGCAGCAACGTAACCACCATTCTGTGGTCCTTTTGTGCATCCCGCTTTCATCGAATTACATGCCCCCGCCCTCTTGTTTGCGACCTTTTCTTTTTCCACTGGTCAGATTTATTTATTTTTTTCAACCCTCAAGCATAACTCATATCCTGCCCTTTCCTTCACAACATCTCTTTTCAAGTCTCTTCCAATCCCTCTCTGTGTGTCATCAAGTTAAGGAATTAAGTCTCTATCTTTTATTGACTCTTTTTTTATTATTATTTCATCTGCTCCCCTCTGTCCATTTTCATTGTCTCTCTCAGAGTCTCTAGCTCTTTTTTTTTTTTTTCAGGTGTAGAAATTGGATGACATGTGGAGAGTTGTGGATTAAAGTGAATGTCAATCACCTTCTTTTCTCTCCTCTCTCCTCCAGGCAATGCTCCCCAGTGGATTCACATACCTGTGGGGATTTTTCATTTTTCTCTCTGTCTTCCTTTTGTCTCCTTGCCTCTCATCCATAACCACTGTCACATACACAGGACCGGATGCTAATTGCGTTTCCAAAGGAACTTCCAGCCCAAACACCTAGTCACTCTTTGACCCGTACTTAAGGAAACTGTCTGTTTTTTTTATTTATTTTTTTTACTTTCCGGCTTTCACTCCTCCCCACCCTCAGTCTTAGGTTGTCTATGGTTTCTCCTCCCCTCTCTCCCTCCCTGTCTTGTTATACCTGAGACCTGTGGAGACAAGAGAAAATCTCTCCTCCTTTCATGTGATAAAAATCACAGAGCTGTGGCTGTATCCGAAGCCAATAAGCCTTTGAAAGGAAAACAGCTTTGTGGAAAAGAGTGACTGGCAGCTTGAGTCGCAGGAGAAGTGGCGAATAAAAGACAAGCACCTTTTCTCTTTTTTTTTTTTTTTTATTTCCGCCTGGGTAGACGACAGAAATGGCAGATCACATAAACTGACCTCTTAATGGCTGCCGTTTTCATTAGCGCTCGGGATAAGGCAGTGGTGATTCAATGGCTGGAGGGACTTTTCTTGTTAAGAAGAGAGCAAAGACCCCCTTTCTTTTTTTTACTCGTATGTCAAAGTGCAGACAAGAGAGAAGCAGCTACAGGCCTGTTCATCAATCACAGGATCAACTTTAAAATTGGACTACCTGTGTGTGAGTCAACCTCGGTATAAATGTGACGGGATCAGAGGATTGTCAGAGAACCAATAGCATCGCAGACACCAAAGAACCCAACTTTGTATCGTTTTGTTTTTCTTAAACAACCATAATTTTGAGCAGCTCATTTCTCATCTGCATCGTCGTATGGAAAGCAGGAGTTCAGAGCGTTTATTAATGCCACCCGTTGATATTTAAAGACCAGCAGTGGTCAAGAACTGAGCCAGAAACATTTATTTAATCAGTGGAAAATAATCAGTTGTGAGCTCAGGTAAAAGCAGAACATTTACCTACTTAAACTTGTTGATGGTTATATAAAAAAAAAAAAAAATGAGGGAAGTTAAAACACAATCAGCGTGTGTTTGGATATTAATCTGACATTTCATCATAGTTCAAGCACTACTTTTTTATGGTTTAAATTCTAGGGTTTTAAACTCAAGATGTTTTGATTGGCTGCTGTCCTCAATGATCCCACACTTGATTGGTGAATTTATTTAGTGCTGGAGCCAAAGCGTGGTCAGGGGAAACACAGAGAACTGGTGTTTTGTAAGCTCTAGCACCAGTTCATCATTGGTTGGTGGAAAAGGCAACCAAGAGGCTGCACTGAAAATTCCCCTTTCAACAGGACATGACCGTCGACCGGCCAGCCACAGTGGAATGCTTTCGAATGATTGTTTGGCAAAGAAAAAGAGGGAAAGAGTTGAAGTCTCTAGATGTAAAAAGTTCTACAAAGTATTCTCAGGGACTGGCATACAGAAGCATTTACCAGGCTTTTTAGGTTTGTATTTGAGGGGAGGAAAAAAAAAGTCATAGCCATGTATCATTTTTCTTCAATTTCACAAACCTTCCTTTGTGCTCGTCTACCACATAAAATTTCAATAATACATTCGAATATTCGGTTACTATGTGACATAATGTAATAAAAAAAAGGGTATGAATACCTTTGCATGGTAACAGCATTTGGAAACTTGTCATAACCTTTCAAAGACTTTGTTCAGTATTTAACAGTACATGGAGCCGCGTAATGGAACGGCTTTGTGAGAGTTCAAAGCTCGCTAATAAATTAAAGGCTGCAGATGAAACAGAAAATGAATCAGTCAGGGGACTATCTTTATGCATTAGCTACCTTTGAGACATTGTGTCAGGATTTGGACGCATAACTAAGGTGACCATTTAAATCGCAAGGCACATGAAATATCGAGGAGTTGTCTGTGTCTGGTTGTTTTAAAATAATGTGACAGCAGCCACCTAGAAGTAACCCCTCTTAAACAGATGACATTGAAATACTCTGCTTTTTAACTACAGTGTACGGCTAATTAGCACTGAAGAATAGGATGGGGGCGGTGGAGCAATGTAGGGTGGCAAAGGGTATTGCAATTAATCTGTCAGTTTAGTTATTAAATCAATAGTTAAAAAAAAAAAAAACATTTTTGATCCCACATTTTCATGTTGCACCCCATGCATTTTCATATATAGTGTTTTTGTAAAGAGAGTTTGTTATATACTCTGGACAAGAGAATGAAGCAACCTATATATTTTATTGCATTTTTTGGCTTCTATCCCTATTTATCCCTATTTGTAAATCATTAAATATTTGATTTACAAATAGGGATTTCTACAATCTGAACTGTTCAAAAATGATCACGTAACAATTCAACGCAGATTATTGTAGTACTCAGAGAAGGTTATAATTTAAATATGTAAAAATGCTCAACTTAAGTTAAACTACTATTTTCATTATCCATCACTACTATGCTTAACAAAGATTATCTTGTTTTTATCTACTGGGAATCAGTCTTTGCTGATTTCATGTAACTTGATGTTTTGCTCACATGAAGCGACAGATGATAGACAGATTTGGACTTCATCTAACAAAATGTGGCCAAAAGCTAATGATTTACCAATCAATCTATGATCTAATAACCCTTCGTCATGAGCTATAGATCATAACACATCTCAGATGAGTTTGGCCCT
>CAEFZY010060047.1:0-21376 GCA_903066815.1 Brachyrhaphis roseni | reverse complement strand
TGGATGGATGGATGGATGGATGGATGGATGGATGGATGGATGGATGGATGGATGGATGGATGGATGGATGGATGGATACTTTCACTCATAGCATTCGCACTCACTCATTCGCTCTCATGCGAGGAGCTGGATCAAACCGTCTGTGAGGAGAGCAGCTTCTCTGCTTCCTGTTTTGTTCAAACTGTTATGGATAACAGGTTAATATCAAATAAACCATGAGAAGTGTTGGAAATTGTTTAGACTGGCACATTTCAGAAAACTTTTACATGCTCTATGCGGCTGGGCGAGACTCTATATCGGGGGCGGACTTTTCTATTTGGTATTTCCTGAGTTGTAACTCTGATAATCTAGTCTAGTCCAACGGGAAAACAACATAGTCGAAGTGCAAATCCCACATCTATCACACGTTGAACGGAACAGACGAATATTGGGGCAAATCTCGGAAAGGCCACTAGTTCGTCACCTGGCCAATAAAGGGACATAAGGACTGTCGCACCTAAGGGCAACAGAAATGGCCAATTAACCAAACATAGTTGATTTAATTTGTGCAGTGAAGGTAGAAGAAACAGATAAATATTCCATACAGAAAGAATCCTGCAAAGGAGACCTCGCATCCATGAGGCATTCAAATGTAAAGCTGAAGGTATTCAGAGCAGGAAGCAGAACTCTCCCTCTCCACTCCAAGCAGACAAACTCTGCCTGGTGACCGCACACAGAAATTTCTGATAGGTTTATTTTTTTTTTTTCAAAATGCAAAACCACTGTAAGACCTTTTCTGAACACCTTAAAGGCAGTAAAAGGCTGTCCACCGGTATGTCAGGAAAATTTAAAACTAAGGAGTGCGGGGGCTAAAGCAATTCAGAAATCGTTCCTTAGCACCAACCAAACTGGTTTAAGCAAGGCAGGAATCAACAAACAGCATTTGCATTGATAGGGGGATCGATCTGCTACACAGTGGTCGATAGTAGAGTCTGACAGGCTATAACCTTATTGCATTGCCACAAGATAGGAAAGTTATTACAACAATAAATAAGGAAGACAAATAAAAGCTTAACAGATCAATGTTTGAATATCTTTGACTTGTTGGCGTCGTATCAGTGGGGGATGTAGGTGTTTTAACACCCATGCTTTTCGTGCAGTTTTGCTCAAAAACTCCTGTGATGTTGTCTTTGTGTCATCAATTAGTGTGCATTGACACAGATGTGATTGCATGTGAATCTTTGTAAACAAAAGATTTCCTCGAGTATGGGACACCAAGAAGGCCAAAAAGGTGTGCAATTTAAAGTATCCTTCATACGCAAAGTACGTTATTAACAGGTGAACAACTGCAAAGCATATGTAGATGACAGAGGGATCGTTTCAGGTAACATTTCTACTACCGCAATCCCTTCCCAGTCAACTCACATCGTCCATTTTTTTAAAAGCTTTCTACATCGTTTGATTTCTATAATTTGATCCAATCTTTTCATAGGGCAGCACCACCCATGATTACCGTCGCCTCAGGCAACCGTCTACCCATGTCTAATGTTGTTTGTTTATCTTTTTTGTTGTTGTTGTTGTTCTTTGGATGGGATGTACAGAAACAGATTTCATTGTGCTTTCTGTAAAATGCCATTTGTGTTAAATGCTGATTCTGATTCTATATTCTTGCACCATACTCCTGAATTTTACCGTTGAGGTTTGTTGTTTTTGCCGTTTCTTCATACACCGAATATATATATATATATATAAAAGCGACCCCGCTCCTCTTCCATCACTGACACACCTTTCTTACTTTCCCCTCATGTTCGTCTGAAGTCCTCTGCACGCTGTCAGGCTGAACACACACACACACACACACACACCTGTCTAGGTGTGACGTAAACAAGCTTCAGCTCGACACTCGTAAGGTCGTTTAAAGGAGTCTTTGGCAAAAAAGAAACGTCAGTGGGGGTCTGGACTTATTGATTATTTATATGGCTGTCAGGGACTCTCAGCGTCACACACAGCGGGGCGGCGGGTGAAGGTGGGAGGAAGAGGAAGGTGGGGGGAAATATGTGTGAGAGAGCATGAGATTGAGATGAAGATGTAGGGAAATGGTGAAGGAGCGTCTGAGCAGGAATCTTTAGCCAACACTTTCCAAAGATCAGCATTGAGGGATTTCAACACCATTGAGGCCTGTGGTCTTCAGACACACTCTTGGTTAAAAGCTCAACCTTCTCCACCCTGAAGCACCTTCTTTCTTCCCCCTAAAGCTACCACTTCTCATGCCTGATACAGTTTCTTTTGGGGGCTTTCGTTTATCCCCGCGTTCTTCCGTCAGCCGATACTGACCTGCGTCTACGTCCCTAACGGACACTATGGATTTTTTTCCACATAAACAGCCTCTCATGGTGTCCTGGTGGAACAATTAACATGGGCAGAATGATTTACTGATATAATTTGGTCCTCAGTAAAAGCCGCGGGGATGCGTTTTCATTCCCATGGATTCTGTGCAGAAACATGAGCTAATTTTATGGGCCTATTTAAAGTGATTAGGCATAGGTTTCTCTGTCAGTGTTGATTTACTAATGTGTACGCAATGGCCCATATGAGAGTCTGATTGGAAGATAAACCAATCCATACTATTGATATGAAGATTTAAAATAGAAACGCACATGTAACATGATCTAATGTTGGAAAATTAAGGTTAAATTGTTTTCATTTCCTTTGGAACCAGGCAATTTAGGACATTTTGACATAATACTTTCTGAAGTTACTTGTGCAACAAAGTAACATAGGATCCTGCTCAAACAAACCATCTAATAGAGAGGGCGGGCAAATAAAGCAATAGATGATTATTTTTAGGTCTAGTATTTTTTTTTTTTTTTTTGCAATGCAGCTTACCTAGGAAGTTATATGATTACTTACTAGTTTTAAATAAAAATGTGAAGGGTAAAGAAGGGTTTTTCTTGACCCTTTTCATGGCGCCCCTAGTCTCTAGCACCCTGAGCATTTGCCTGTATTGCTTAAGCCACAGGCTGGCCTTGTGTATGATTGTCTTTAAGACCAAATGTTTTCCACTAATTTCTTCTCCAGTAAATAACTTCAGTAATTTATGTTCATGTTTTATTGTGAAAAATAATACACTTTCTCCTTTTTCAAATTTATCATAATATCTACAAAACGCAACACACACACACGGACACACACACACGTGACACCACCTCACTCTCCACCTGTTGAACTCAGCCATGTATTTAAACAGACAAATCCATCAGGAGAGAAATGCCAACACACAGGCGATGGCCCCCCTGCCAGGAGTCTAAATAAAAATCAACGGACTGCAACCGGATGTGCATCACTGGTTGTCATGGCCACCGAGGACTAGTCTTTGGAGTTGCCAAGGCAACAGCTTGGGGAACTCTTTGCCAGCCCGTCACTCGTCTCGGGAGAAAATAGTGGATGAGGGATGATGAGTATATGCTTGGTTTTGCTTTTTTTATTATTATTATTAATAATATATTTATTTATTTTTTGCTGCACGAGTGTGTCCGCATCCTGCGAGAAGAGTCTGGGTGACTGGAACAAGTGGATGAGTTTGTGAATAAAAGTGAAGGCAGAATAAGTGTAGATATTTAAATTAGTGAAAAATACAAACAGACATGCATGTCTTTCTTGAGATGTTGTCCTAAAAGTTAATCCGTATATGTGTACTTTCTTATGTCACCTATTTAAGACATTTTCAATAGGACTTAAGGGAACCTAAGCCCAGTTCTAGTGTGTTAAATCCCGTTTTTAGAGGTAGAGCTATGTTTGGAATTAGGGTTAGGCGTAATGTTTAGATGGAGTTACTTAAGTCAGTAAAAAAGTACTGACATGGTCAGAAACACAAATGGGTGTGTGCGTGTGTGTGTGTATGATTGCATGAACATAACAAGAGTTGTGAATCAGTGTATATGTATGCAAGAGCGCTGTGCACATAAAACCCACTGCCAGTCAAAGTGACGTGAACTGAATGAGGGGAAGAAAAAGTAGGGCCCGGTTGCTATGGCTACGCGATGGGCTTTCAATCGGGAGCTCTTCTCTCCTGGGCGCGATCGGCATCAAATGCTACCTGGACGATAAACACAGACCGTCTAAGTGTCAACACACCGTCTGAGCGTCCAAAAAATAAAAACCTAAAGTCGTCGCGGCTCTTGCTGCACTTCAGCTCGTAATCCTTCATCTCCTCCATTTATCAGTCTGTTTTTCCTCCCCTCCTTTTTTTCCTTCTCCTGCCCTATATTCATACTCTAATCTAGTCGGGTCTGACTTCTTGTCTCACTCCAGTAATCTTGTCAGGACAGATGGTTCGCACACGCAAACACACGCAAGTATAAAACGCTTTCTCTCTGATCCACATTCGATGCACATTTGCTCTTTCGGTGACCCAAATCAGCTCGAAACTCACGTTACGTCACATTTCCCACAGTCGGGCCCCCTTCCCCAAATCCACGCACACACCCACACAGCTGCCGTCCCACTGGGTGACCCAGTCATGTTCCTTGCTCAGCAATGGCCTGCTGGCAATCAACAGGTCAGCTGAAGAGCAGATCAATGAGCATATGAATTTTAGTCCTAACATGCTTTGGAAAATTCATACTAGCTTGTTTGTTAGGACAGCAGTTGGTCAATATGATGCTGACGATGGCTTCTGTAGAAAATCCACTACTCTGATGTCCTAAAAGCCTTTTCTTTTCCAAACCAAACCCCCAAAAGACTTGCCTGTGTTCTGTTTTGTGATGGCAATGCAGTTAATTAAAGTCGCTGAGAAACATACTGATGTTGGAAAATTCCTGCCATGGAATATGTTAGGAATCTGTGCATCTTTTTCCCTGGTCAAATGATAAAGGAATTGAATGTTTTGTTGTTGGGTTTTTTTTGGCCTAGCAGTATGCTATGCGTGGAACCCTGAAAACATCATCCCCACAATAAAACATGGTTCTGACTGCATCATGCTGTGGGGATGTTATTCTTCAACAGGAAGAGAAAAACTTGTCAGAATTAATGGAACCTGTTAGAGACTGTAAAACACTTCAATGCTCAGTATCACTGTCTACGCCAGTGACGTGCGATCAGAGAAGGCAGGTGAGGCTGAGCCTCACCTGTCATCATGGAAAAATAATATATAATGATAAAATATTTTCTATAAAGTACCTATTTTTCATTTAGCCTTACCAATTGTGATTATTTTTTTCTTCAAAATCGCTAAACTTTCGCATTTTCCCATTCAAATGCTTGGAAGCGAAGCCGGTGAGGCAGCAGCGATCTGAGCCTCACCTGGGATTGATCAACCTCTCTAACAGCACTGGCTGCCATTCTGAGAGCATGTCCTCCTGTCTGTACGTCGCCAATAAAATGGTTAAAAACATTTAATATATGAGATGATTTTCCATTAATTTAGGTTATGTATGTAATGTACAGTGTTTTCTATTGTCACCAACTGTCTGTGTAACGTGTTTCGTGTGCTGAGGAGCGATCAGAAACAGCAGAGAACAGATTCGAGGTGAGGCAGGCAGTTCTCTTGTCTCATGGCAGGGGGCGCTCATGATCCCAGACATTGTGACTCCACAAGTGCAGAGTAAGAGACATTAATAGCGACAGTATCTGCGCTGATACAGAGAGCGAAAAAGAAGTGGTTTTGAGTTGCACTTAAACGGTTTTTCCTTTGCTGTAAAGCACAAAATTAATAATATCTACATGTCCAAGTTTGATTGAGTTAACGGAGTTATTCTACTGCAACATGGATGACATGTAGAAGAATTGTCTTTTTGCCCTCCAGCTTTGTCCGCATGCATGAAATTTCCTCCTGTAAACAATAACATGCAGGGGGTCTATATTTGTAAATCTGATTATGATTAAGTCAGTGCTTCACCAGCTATGAACCCCACCACATGTCACTGGTCTACGCTGAACATCACTTTTACAGCAACAATGTTAAAGAACAATTAAAGTAAATGTGCCAGAGCTTTTCGTCTGTTGTCACTGGATCAGCGTCAAAGTCACTCTAAAAAACAACAAAAACATCTCACAATATAGCAAGATATCTGTAATATCTGTACGCACAAGATATTAAATATAAAACTGTATCAAGATTTAAAACCTTACTTGGCTGAAACCGACAAGAGCAAGTATTAAATTTAAACCCAGTTCTAGGCTTTCATTTATTTATATTGTTTATTAGCAACATGCAATACTTTCATTAGTTAGTGTTGACAAATCTGGTGTTTAGACATTTCTTTAAAGGGGCAGTATTATGTAAAATCAACTTTTTTTAGTTTTACATTATGTTATAATGTTATTCCCTCATCAAAAGCATACCAGGAGTGTTGCCTTGATTCTTTCATGCATGTTTGAAAAAATCCAGTGGCAACCATTCAGCTGAGCAAAACATCTGGTTGGACCTAGCTCCGCCTTCACGGCACAGCTCCTCCTCACAGCTGCAGTTTTCAAGCTTCCGAGCTTCACAGAGCAGCCCTCACCTTTAACTCTCCCACTCAGCTCCTTCAGACTAGCCAGCAGCAATTAGCCAACACCTGGTGACTGCACACTAGCCGAGTTCATTATAGGAGCTGCTACGCTGGTAGAAACATTGATAAAGGCTTAATAAAGGAGATTCAGAAAGAGAACAGATTTTAAAAAGAACAGAGGGCCGATTTCAAGGTGTTAAATTACAAAGCAAAATTTTCTTTAAGTCATATTTGGTATTTATAACATTTTTAGAACAAGTAAAAATAAGATGGTTATTTGTTTGTTCTATAAAATGGTGTCATATCCCTGGAAAACGCACAATACTGGCCCTTCAAATGAGAAGGGCCAGTACCCAAATGAGATCTAGATAAACTAGAACTAGTCCATAGTGAACTTCATGGAAAAATGAGAATGACACAAAAACCTTACAGCAAGAACTACAATTAAATTGCATTAACACTTTTGCGAGGCACCATATGTTTGGAAACGATCCTACCACGCGTCTTGTTTTGCTGTTTTAGGATTCTTTGGCCATCTGAACTCTTCTCAATCAAGTCGTTCAATGAACTAAAATCATTAAAAAATTTCAGGCAACCAAAACAACCAGAGTTGGAAAAGAGATGAAGTGTAAGACTTGAGGCTACGCTATCCAGACAGGATCAATCAATCTCTGGTTCATTTGTGTGTCCTCTGGTGCATTCCTAATGAGCTAATCCATTTAGCATGCTCAGGGGAAAAAAAAGATCACATGTATCACCAGCAACAAACTCCACACACATGACCCTAGGTTTTATGAGTTGTATTGATTGCCTATGAATTTGACTAAATAAAAACACAGTCAGTGTAGCTATATGTGGGACTGTTGACTGAAAGGTTTGGATTCTTGGTTGAAATGGTTGCAGGAAGTTTGGCAAAGACCGTTGATGGTTTGGCTGAGCAAGTGAGGGAAGGCAGGACAGACTCAGCAACCAGAAACCCGGGCTGGTCAGTAGGAGACGGGGAGACTTACGGAAAAATAACTAAGAATTCGATTTTGGATGCAAAAATACAATTAGAGCCATGGTAGATGGCAAAAAAAGGAGTAGTAAAACTTCCGCCAAGAACTCAAACTCAATTTTCTGATGAACTGAGGTTTGGATTTTTGTTTTCTTTCTGTTAAGCGTTGTCATCAAAGTTAACAGCATTAAAATGTTCGACCCATCACTCTGTGTGGAATGAATCCACGAGTTTCACTTTTAGTGGAATAAATGTACTTTTCAGTAATACTCTACTGACATACGGTTGATCTCAGGAAGGCGATCAACCGAACCCCCTCTTATCACGGTCAAAGTCAGTCACCACACGTTAGAATAAACCACATAAATTAATGCCAAAGAAAAATGAGGTGGAAGAAAGACATGACATTTTTAAAGCAATAGCGCACAGTTCTGGAAAAGTAGAGGGAGTAGAATAATTGTTTATGACCTGCTACTACTTACCCTTCCTTCCTTGTGTTTTAGGTTTACTACTGCTGTGAAAACACATCTGAGCCTTTTGTATTTTCACATTAAAAATGGGCTAAGAAGGACTGAGAACTACGAAATCTGAGTAAGAGAAGTTTGTGTATGGATTTTACGTCTAACTTTGCACAATTAATAATTGTCCTGCCAACTGATATTCCCTCCAAAAGTTTATTTTTAACAGTAAAATCTTTGTCTGTTTTAGTCGTTTTCTTTCCACAACAGGTCATGCCCTGTTTAAGTATCTCTTCAACTTTTCACCTAGTGACTCAATATCTCATTATTACATGTGGCCATTATGTTGAACCCAACTTTTTCCATCTTAAGAAGATTACAATTTTGAAAAAGTGTCCCTCTAAACGAACCTGTGCCATTCAACGAACTCTGGTCCAGCTACAAACCTCGGTCTCTGTTCGGTTGACGTAAACTCTGCCACAGTTCGAATGCGTATGTGGACGCCAAGCGGACCAGAGGCCGCTTCAAAAGCGGGAAGTGGACTACAGCACAAAGTATTCTGGGTAAGTACAAGCAAAACAATCGTGCGAGTCTTAACGCGAGCAGGAGAAACGACTTGTGGTCTTTTACCAAAGACAAAAGAGAAATCCTACAACCGCTAAAATCTGACGCTACGTCATTTTTGTTTGCATTACGTGAAGAATTAAGTTGCGCTCATGGTTCTTCTGAGGTTTTCATGCAGTTTCCTGCAGTGTTTTTTGGTGCAGCGCCACCACAGGCGAGGAGGAGAACAAGGGTTTGGTTTGTTTGACAGAATGAAATCGATCCTCACCAGCTGAAAATGTAACAAAAGTTACAATTTTGGTCCCCAATTGAAGCGAGTCTACCGACGAAAAAACAGAGAGAAGCAGTTTAAGACACTTTTATATCGACAGGCTTTTAAACTCATTTATCTTGAAGTTTTTTCTCGTTTCTATGTTCGCGTCATTGTGATTTCTAACATCTGTGACAGGCGCCACTTATTTCTACTAGCAGGGCTTCTGCCACTGAATCGATTCTGTTTATTTCATGTAAAGTGGGCCAGCGAGAGAAGCACATCTATTCTGTTCTTTTGAACAGAATAGATCTGAACAAAAGAGTGGAGAACGTGAGAGGTTCAGCTGTAATTCTCTTCTCAGTAGAGGAGTCACCGGAGGGCAGGGCAGTGGCACGACTACATCTCCCAGCATGCTGCGGTCACACTGGGATGAGGCGATGGACGAGACCCTGGGAAAACAAAAAAACAAAAAACCCTACTGATTCAATACATCCAACAACAACAACAACAAAAAAATCATATTTCTGCTAATTTCTGCTAAAAATACAGAATCGTCTAACTGCTTCATCCAGATATATCTAATGGATACAGGAAGGAGGAGGTTGATTATAGAGCTGCAGAGGAGGCTTCTCTACACCAGTTGGTGCAATCCTATTGGCCCATCTTGGTACCCCTTCCCCCATACCGATCCCACCTCACAGACTCCTACTTGATGTCTCTCATCTTCAGCACATTTCTACGTGCTTCAAGCCAAATTCACAGGCGGCCATGGTGGGAAGACAGAAATTTGTCCGACAGCAGTAAGGGGTTGTGCACACGGTGTAGAAATATTTATTGCAATCTAAGTGAGGAACAATGTAGGTAGGAGAAAGTGGGGAGGTAAAGGGAAGAAGGGGTGGAGGCAGTGGAGGGGTGGCTGATTTTTTGGGAAGATGGATGTTGTTCAGAATAGGAAATGGAGGCAGCAACAGAGAGAGGAGTGGGGGGGGGTGAGTTCATATTGGGGAAGGGGCGGCGGTGGTGGTGGTAGTGGCGGATGGTGGGAGACTGGGCTACATGACGTTTGTTTCCATGGTGATGGTCTCTCTGTCTCCCACATGTAGGGAGATGGTGCTTTAATATGTGTGTGTATCTCTGGGTGTGTGTCTGTGTGTGTAATGTTTTTTTTTTCTCCAAAAAAGGGGAAAAAAACCTGTTTGTTTGTTTGCTTGTTTGTTTGGTGGCCATTTTATTGCTAAAAGAGTAAAACCACAGCGATGAGCCGTGCCAATCTGCAAACCCTGAAATGCTTTCAGGGTTTGCAGTCAACACAGATTTCAGAATCATAATTCAACACAAGCCGACTGGTTAAAAAAAAGAAAGGAAGAAAAAAGTGTCTTTTCTTGTCCAGTCCTGTTTGAAAGGTCGTTAAGTTAAAGTGTAAAAGGCAAAAAGGCCACAACTGTGGCTGTCGGGTTCCATTAAGGATCCTTACCTTTGCTTTGAAATGAAAATAATATTAATAAAGATTAAATCTGCTGCCAGTGCCAGACAACCACTGACTCCAACCAGCTCGCTCCGGACTGCAGAAATGCCAGATCAATTACAGCCCGAGTCGGTTTTTTCCACACGTGTTTCCCGCCATCACTCGCTGATTAATGTGATTAAGAGCTCAAATTGCGCGAGCTGCAGATTTTTTGGTGTTAAGTTTGTAAAGGCTCGTTTTAAAAAATAGCATGTATGGGATGAAGGTGGGATTTTAGTTTGTGTGGGTGTGGAGGGTTTCAAAAAAAAAAAAAAAAAAAAAGGTGGTCAGACGGTGAGCGAGCCTGGATGCTTCTGCACGTGCGTTTTATTAGGGATGTGACACTGCACGCGCCGAAGAAACGGGCTGATATCTGCGCGGGGCGTGACCGGCATGGCAAGAAGATCCTGTTGCGATCTTCTCGGAGGAAGAGGAGGAAGCGGCCTGGGAATTCCGCTCGAACTCGAAGGCAACATCGCCATCTGCTGTCGGGAAGAAACACGACACATCTGATGAGCAAATCCACCCACCCCTTAAAAAAATGTGATGAGCGACAACATTAAGCTGCGTTTTGCTTACAGAGGGTCAGACAACCTGAGCCTGAGTCACCAAGCAGACGGGCGAATTCAGGGTAGACGCAGATCCATCTTCCTCCATCAACCACACACACGCCGTCTTCCTGTTCTTTAATGACATTGTACTATCATTTACAATTTGGCACCGTCTGAAACCAGAAATCTGCATGAAGTTCAAGTTTGAAAGAAAAAGAAAACAAGAACTTGCAGAATTTCAAGCAGCTGAGTCAGAAGAAAAGGATCGCTGTTGTTCTCGACAAACGGGTCAAGCCTTTCACCTGCAGAAATAAGAGGATAAACTGAACTGCCGGAACTGAAAGTATTAGAGAAAAAAAAGCCATTAGTAACCCCAGGGTGATTAATGATGCTAAGTAGTGTAGTTTATGGATTTAGATGCAGAAGGCGTGGCAAAATGCCAGTCATGGGTTTGATTCATTTTTGGCAATAGTAAAGCGTTTGGTGTTTAAGTTTTCTTTGCCCCGAAAACACAAAATCTTAAGTATTTCTGGTCTAGTTTCTACTTCAAATACCTCAATGCATTTTAAATAAGACAAAAGTAACTTACCAATAACTTTTCAGCAGGTGTAGGAGCTTGTTTTAGCTTCTATGTTTGGCATAGAAAAGGCCGTTTTAATGATTGCCAATGAATGAAAAATAAATTTGATATGTATTTTTTCCTTATCAGCTCAGGCTGAACAATTACATACCCTTATTAAAAATGATACATCTCAAATGTATCTATTGGCCAAAAAATAAAAAAATAAAATGCCAAAATTAAACACGACTTTCTGATTTTGTGTCTGACACAAAAATAATTTCTGCAGCTTCCGTTTAACCACTGCCTCTCAGTTTTCATGTCAAAGTTCAGGTCCTTTTGTTTCTTTCTCCCAGCTTTCATCACCCTCATGGGTTAAGCCACAGAAGAAAGCTGTGCTTTCCTGAGAAAGATCAGCAGCGAAACCCATAATCCCTGCTCCGACGAGATATTTCCCTGGAGAGACGATCTAAATAAAACCAGAGCAAACCTGATGTTTAAACTAAACATACAATCACTGCTAAAAACCGTTCTACGGTTTTTCAGACTTTACGGGGAAATTAATGGATTGTCTTGGAATCTTTCAACATAATCATCTCATGCAAAGGCTCATAAAGTTCAGATGATGTTTTTGAGTCTGGAGTTGAGGATTTTGGTGATGATGCTTGGCAAAATGTGATGTTTGTCACTGGTTTCTAAATGACCGCATGATGTTTATGTTTTTATGATGTAATGCATTTTGAGCTGCCTTATTGCTGGAATGTGTGATACGAATAAACTCGACTGGTTGCTGATAAATATCTGAACAAGATGGGAGCAAATTCAACAAATGGCCACAAGAGGGCACCTTGAACAAAACATTGTTACACCTCCAGTCAGATTCCTACCATGTCTGAGAGACAATCTGTGTCCATCTGTTCAGCACTGAGACCGAAACTGTCTTTCACCGGTGCCTCTGACTCAAAAGGGTCAAAGGTCACACTCCAAAGATCTTCATCTTTATTGGCTCAGGTGTAAATATTGAAGGTCAGTGCTGTCGATACAATCTGTACCAGGCAACGAGCCGTGCAGTGCTCAGAGGTCGGATGTTTTTGGAGAACTTTTGCTTGAGTGATGTTCAGTTCAACCCAAAGTCATACGTGTGATTCATCCGCCGTCCTGCTCAATGACAATATATTTCTAATAAATTATTTTTTTTTTTTGCTCAACTACACTTAGATGATAATAATCTCTAATTCCGGTTGTGAACTGTCTGCCACCCTTAGTTTGCTTACATAATGGCCTCAACAACCCTGGAGCGGAAGGTCACACGCCTCATTTCACCACCTTATGGATGCAGGGAAATAAGAGTCTGGGCTCTCTTCACACAAGCAATGAGGCAGTGGAGTTGATTTTTACATAATTACAGCACGCGTAAATCACGGGCAGTCGTGGGCCGGCCTAAAAACAAATGAGATCTGGTCCGGGTAAAGACGGACCTTATGAAAAACGACGCGCTTGTGGGGGTTTTCATCTGAACGCAGAAGCCAGGATTTCTGAGTTTTAAGTAGAAAAAAAATAATCTGGAGCACATTAAAAGTACTTCAAGCTGCAGCAGCAAATTATTTATTTACACTTCTGTCATATTTTGTCGCACAGAAAGAGGTGGATGAAGTCCACCTAAATGCAAAATGTGAAGTAATCCCATTGTATTTCTGATAACTATCCTGGTGGTAAATCCTATGTGACGTCCAAAATGCAATATTCATAATTAAGTTTTATGTGATGATGAAGTCATTTTCCGTTTGGATCACCATTTCTAATGCAATACTTCTAAATGCTAACAGAAAAAAACATAGATGGAAAGACGATTGATTAGCTAACAGAGTACAAGAACTAGCCAGTTCCACCAATTTACTTACCTTATTATTGAAACATGCTTACTGCCTGTGGGTTACTTGACTCAAATTTTAACTTCAAATCACCTTTTGCCCACTTCCAAGTCAGAAAATCAGCAGGACTTGTTAATTATTCTTCAAATGCTAGCTAAACCTAAGCAAGATTCAGAACTGAATGCCGTCTGACCTGTAAAAAGAAGCATTACAACCTGCACAACAACATAAAGTGGGTTAAAACAAACCAAATAGCGACACATCAACAAGGTCATTGTCATTTATCAGTCTGGAGCCGTTTGTAAGGTTTTCGGACTTCAGTGAACTTCATCTAGAGCCATTATCCAAACATAGTGAAAACATGAAGGAGTGGTAAACCTTCCTGGTAGTTAGCAAACCACCAAATTTCCTTAAAAGGGAGTAGAAAAGTCCTCCCATTTCTTTAGGTCTAACTTGCCTTAGTTAAAATTAGTGTTCAAAATTCTACATTAATAGGAAACCAAGCAGAAATTCAATTCAAGGTGAAAACTACCGCTGACCAAAAACAACAAAGCTGCCAATCTCACACTACCTAAAAACATCTTGTTGATTCTTAAGAAGGATAATTTCATAATAATAACTACATGATACCTACAGTCAAACAGGATGCTGTTAGTGGGATGGTCTGCTTTGCTGGCTATTCTAGAACCAGACTGCCCTGCTGTAGTTGATGAAACCATGAATTCTGATTCATCCAGAAGATCTGGATGGAGTATGTCTAGCCACCAGTTTGTGGCCTAAAGTTAAAGTCCAAGAGCACAGATTCAAATCCGACTGAGATGTTCTGGCATGATCTTAAATAGACTGTACATGCTTGACAACTGTCCAATGCAGCTGAATTAAAACAATTCAGCATTGAAGGTTATGCTAGCCTCCATGATGGATAACACAATCTATTAAACTTTGATTACGCTATTGGTCAAAGTCAAAAGATCAATTTCACCAGCTAGATTTGCATGTTATTGGCAGTGTCCAATTATGGAAAATGACTTTGCATAGCAACCAAGAAAAGGAGGAGAGAAACGGAACACAACTAAGAAAAGTCTTCCTAATGGTGGGACGGTTTTCTAATCCAAAGAAAGCAAGCAGCAGGGCATAAGAACCAGAGCTTCCTTTCCTGTTGGAAGGTAAAATTATTTAATGTGTGCATTTACACATGTTCACTGATTCATCTGTACATTTTATTTTTCTTGTTTGAACCACAGACGTGAAATCAGGAGTACTTTCAACAACTTGAGCTTAAATTCACCTGTTTATAACTGCTTGTTCTTTTAGTTGGGAAAGTAAAAGCTTGAAACTAACATTTGGTGCCATCTTTGATCCACTGTATTTGTATTTCTTCAAAAATATTTTGCACAGCTATTCTAGTGTTTCACACTTTCTTTAATTTTCAGGATGAAGCGGACACTCTTGCTTGTCCTCGCCTTCTCAGGTCAGTCTGTCAGTTGTGCAGAAGGGTGAAACTCAAAGGGAAAGGTCTGATGTCTATACAGATATAAGTTATCTGAAGTTATTTTCAGTACCTCCAGTGGACAGATGAAATACAGTAGCGATTTTGTAGAAAGTGAAGAGATTCAGACCTTGTCAGTCCACTATAATCTTACCATGAATGCTGTAGTTTTTGTAACAGGCCATCAGTTGTTTGCATGGACAGTTATCATATTATTAATTGTTCTTTTGGGGGGGGGAAAAAGAAGCTAAATATTAAACACTAATTGATGGCATTTGCTGGACTACAGCAACTAACAGTACGATAAGGATAGTTCATTTTGCTGTTTGAGCTCATTTCCCACTGTTGGTTTCACAGCATATATTCTAAATCTAAATTATATTTATATAATATTGATTGTTTACAGAAGATGTGTTATAAGACGAGGTAATTTAAAAAAAAAAAGTTCTCTTGTCCAGCGGGGGTTTATGTTCTGTCTACCAACTTGTTTCGTGAGTACCACTACGTGAGCAGCCCCAAGACCTGGGCTGAAGCTCAGCGGTACTGCAGAGAGACGTACGCCGACCTGGCCACCGTGGACAGCCCAGAGGAAAACGACAGACTGCTCCTTGCGCTGCAGGGATCCGGACAGTTTGCCTGGATCGGGCTTTACGACAACACAATGGGCTGGAAGTGGACAACGGGAGACGATGACTTTGTCAGCAGTAGCAATAACGGTTTCCCACCTTGGGAAGTAAATCAGCCTGATAACTCTGGTGGCAAGCAGAGCTGCATGGTGATGAACTGGGTAGGAGGTTGGCGGGATGAAATCTGCAACACAGAGCGCCCTTTTATCTGCTTTGACGGTAAGTAACTCCACTTTACATTTTCCAAATCTAGTGGCAAAGATGAAAAATAAGACAATAAACGTATCATAAGTGAATATATTTAGGTCAGATTGTGGTAAGGATTAAAAACAGTAGAAAAACATCTAGAAAAGAATGAGTGAGGTTTGTCTGTTTTTGCTGTTTTTTCTGTGCGGTTTCAGAAATTGATGGTTTGACCGGACGAGCCCCCACTTTCCCACTGTCTGACCGTGACATTTCCGGTGCTCCTACTGAGCGTCGTTCTACGACCGTAGGAGCGTTAAAAAAGAGAATATAAGTGAAGTTTATTTTTTTGCTGTCTTTCTCTTTCCTTGTAGAACACGGCTCTTCTAAATACGTTGTAGTGTCTACATTCATGTTTTGGGAAGATGCTAAGAACTACTGTCGGTCCAAACACACAGACCTGGTCAGAGTGTGGAACACGTCTCAAAACAATGAAATCCACCCACTGATTGAGAGAAACCACTGGATCGGCCTTTACAGAGACCTGTGGGCTAACTGGTCTGACCACAGCCCACTGACCTTCACTAACTGGGAGACGGGCCAGCCCGACAACAAAGGCAGCACCAACATGACTTCCTGTGCTGCAGTGGATACGAGCTCCAGAACGTGGTGGGATGTTGACTGCAGTGAAGAGCACGAGTTCATCTGTCAGACTGTGATTCCATCCAGTAGGAGGTTGGAGCTGCGCTTCCAGGCTGAGGCAGACCTGACCCACCCCGACGCCCAGCAGCAGATTCTACAGCAGGTACAGGAAGCTTGAAAACTAGTGTTTCCTCTATTTTGAGAACTTAATCTATAACAATAGCAAATCTAAAGGGAAAGTGCAGAATTTGTTAATTTGGGGTTCTGGTGCGAAGTTTGGTGCAGTCAGTATCTCAGCTTATTCAAACAAAAGCAAACTTTGTTGCCAAAAAATAATCTTTGGCATGTACAGAGTTACTACTAATCAATAAATTAGAGTATGCATTCCGAATTGGCTCACATTTGTGTATTAGAAATAGTTCTTTATTGTAAAATCTCCGACACCTCTGCGTTTCTATCAGCCATAGGAGAAATTCACCACAATTAACAGAAGCAAAAGGCTTGAAACTATCATACCATATGCAATTAATTAATGTGTTGCACTTTTCAATTATATTCTTATTTGCTGACTATTGTAAGACTGTAGATAATATCTTGGATACTGCAGAAACTCACCAACTAAAGTAAACTGTTTTCAGCACAATAACTTGTGGGAAATCAGCTCTATTCCAGATTAAAAATTACTTAATTGTACAAAAAACTCACATGACAGATTGTACAACATCACAATTTATCATACACAGAAAAGGCCGAAATGGATACTTAATATTTATAAAGACTATTAGAATATCTCCTTTGCTTTGTTTGACTACGTGTCAATATGAAGATCGTATTATATAACTCTAAAGGCATCATGTATGTATTTACAGAAACTTAAGTCAGTAAGACATATGACAATATGCTTTGATCAACTGGACAGCACTTAAACAATCTACCATAAAAACTAATCAATTTTATCTTTCATTTAGCTTTACGCTAAACTGGAGACTGATGGACTAACAGACTTCAAGCTCCGCTGGATCGAGAAAGACGGGAAGAACTTTCACAAGTATACAAAGAAAAAGACATAAAAAAATTCAGCTTTTTAAAATTGAGTCTATTTATTTCAGCAGCATTTTGTAACAGTTAGTCAAAGATATATTCATGTTTTTATTCAGTTATCTATTTAAGTGTCAGACGGAAGAAGCAGAAGACTTTTTCTATCTATGTCTATTTGTGCAATATGTGAACATGTAACATTGTTTTCTTTTAATTACTTGTACTACAGTCTTTCTTACACGTGGTTACATCATACATATTTTTAAAATATGTATGATGTTTGCTTTATTCTTTAACTGAAGTTTTATTGTTGTGCTAAATGATCTGACTTGTTTTAAAATTCCATTACCTTTATTTTATTTTATTTTATTCATTTCTAAAGCTCGTTTGTAGTTTAAAATGAAATAAATATGGCGTACTTGTGTGGTCTGAATTACGGTTTGTCTTTGATCACTTAATGTTTGAGTAACTTAAGAAATCAGATTAAACCAACAATAAACTGTGTGAACTTATTAACATCACAATTTGTCATTTGTGGTGCAAAACATTAACATTGAGATTTTTACTAAATTTGTTTTTGTTTTAAGCAAATACCCTTTGTGTGAGGTTAATACGGACTGCTAACAGACTAATTTAGTTCAACAGAAGATAAAAAAAAATATAGAAATTTAATTGCAGACTTGGAGTAAAATATGCACGATAACATGCTTTTCTCAGTCTTATCGGCATGAAAAAAAAAATCAATTTGACCTTAAAAGACAAGGAATTGCATGTTCATAAATTTCGATTAGGGTACCTTGTGCATTTTTTACCAAAATCAACCACAGATTAAAAAAAAAAAAGGGTCAATTTACTGTGAATTAAATTAGGATAAGATGTATTTTAATGGAAGCCAACTAAATGCATTATAAGTGTATAATATAAAGAAATATTATGCATATTAATATAGAATGTAATGAAACTAGGGTTGCCTTACAACCATCAGCCTCTTTAGTTTTGTCTGCTAGCTTCTGGTATTTAAAGAACCATTGGGGGGGGGGAATATTTCTTTCATTTAAACACCAGATTTACATGTGGTTTTGCTCATGTAATCCATTCTGCTCACAAAGAAAATGAAAATAAATGAATCTATGTTCTTATTTGCCACTTTGAATGGATTCCCAGTAGTTTTTATGCCATTAAAAACATGTTCGATTAAAGCATGTACTAAAAGTCGAGATCTACTTGACATATTATGTCCAATTTATAATTTCAGTGTTCTTCTACATCCTCGTTTTTTTTAAAAAAAAAATCTTTTTAAAATATATACGCCACAAGAACAACAGTGTGTGACGTTTGCCCGTTCATTTGACTGACCCATTCTCCTTGAGGTAAGGACACAAACATTTAAAAATCTTGAATTGAAAGTTGGCTATTTTCATCATCCATTCTTACACTGTAAGTGTTGACCGTCCAAGTGAAGGAACATGTTCTACAGTTCTTGCTATACTACAACGACGTCTACTGTAAAATCTGCTGGGATAACTGCTAACCCAACCATTGGTCAAATCTGGACCAATTATGCTGCTTCAGGACATTGGCGACTTTCTGTGATCGATGGTAACATGAGTTCTGTGCTCAATCAGAAAATATAACCATAAGCTTGTTACTTTAAGCTCCAGGACATTTAGCAGAACCACCTCTGAATGGGTCAAACACCGAAATCCAACAGAGAAGGTTTAAAGCTACAGAGTGTAACTTCTATTAAAAAAAAGAGAGAAGTTACATCTGTAGAAGCTGTCATTATGTCCACACAGGTAATCTGGAGAAACAAAAAACAACAAGCTTCTCTGCCATCTCCCAGTGGTAACTAGAGACAACCAATCAGAGCCAGGAGGAGGGTCTTAGCGTTGTTAATCATGCTCGTGTGTGCTCTGCTCCCCCGTACCCTCTCTTCTGTCTGCTACGATACAACTTCTCCCCATCAGCAGAGCCTGAAGTGAACGCTTAGGCTAGTTAGCATGGCCACGTATGACGACAGAGAAGCCCTTTTGTTGTTTCTCTGCCTTCAACACATTTAGCAGCGCGTTCACGAGGTTAACTGACAACGCCAAGACCCTCCTCTTGGCTCTGATTGGTTGTTTCTGAAGGGAGAGGTGCATTCCTTCAGACGGCCATAGCAGCACATGGAGGAGATGGAGAAGCTTGATCTTTTCACCATCTCATCTTATCTCAACATGGTGATAGTTTTAGCAAATATGTTAAATATATATATAGATATTTTTTTTTTTTACAAAAGATGCATTTAATGCTCAAAATTCCTCCAGTGAGGCTGAAGAAAGACGAGTCTAAAAGATAAAATAAAAATACCCCAACAGCATTGCAAAACACTGATTAAGAGATATTGCTAACATGATTATTAGCTTCAAAGGACAATTACTTTTCGGTGTATAAAGCTTTTGTCTTTAAATAAATAAAATATGTTGAAAACTGCTTGTTGTACTACCTCTGCATGTATTTGACATTACATTGTATTTTGATGATTAAAAATAAATTCAAAACAGAGCAGAAATTAACTGTTGGATTTAGCTGAATTTGGTGTGAACGGCTTAAAAACACACAGATACTGTACATTGCTAGGAGCCAAACTTCTTCCTTTTTATATTTAAATAATGCCTTGCTGAATGCTTGCCTTGAAAATGGAAAACACAAAACATCTGCGCTATTAACAACCACTAAATGTTGTCGGGACGGTATTTTCCCCAACGTCAGGACAAGGTTAGCCGCCTCATTTCACACAGTTCATTTGTATTTGTTTTACATCCTGTTCTAATGAAAGCAGCAAATTACTCAGATTGGGTTCAAGTACTGAAAATAAAGAGGAGAAATAGAATAAAGGTAAGCAGATTCTTTTCATCAAAGCAAAGATCCAAGCAGGATACCGGACCTGTCTTCAAGTCCAAGTAAGCCTTTTGTGTATTTGATCATGCTTTTTTGTTTTTATTAACAAATTAGAAATAAACCATTCATTGAGTCTTAAACTTGAAGGAGATATCTCTCAAATTTAAATTGTCCAAAATATTACCAATTGATCAATCCTAAATGTTCATACAGTTTTTATTTTTGCCTTTTCTCTTCATGTTTTTTTGTTGTTGTTTTTTTTTTTAATCCATTATTAAAATAACTGTAATATTTAAAATGTTTAAATTGACAGAAGGAGGAAGGCACTACTACTTGTTCTCACCTTGTCAGGTGAGTTTTCTTTCAGGGGGAAAATGAAACAATGTTTCCATTTTCTTAAAAAAAAAAAAAAAGCTTCATAGTTATTATTATTATCCTTACCCAGCGTATGTTCTGTCTACCAACTTGTTTCGTGAGTACCACTACGTGAGTACTTTTTTAATTACCTTACTGCTTCGACAGTAAGGTAATTAAAAAAATTTAAACAACTCAAGTATTCACTTCACAAATCTACTGTCAATCAAACCATCAAAGGTTAATATTTTTGCGGCGCTGTATGCTGCAGTGGTTAGAGCAGGCGCTCCTTATTCACAGGCTAGAGTCCTGGACATATCCATCCCAAGTTCGACTCCTTATCTCTGCTCCGTTTCTGTCAAATTATTGTGTAAAGAAGGCCAACAGTGCTGTGAAACATTTTTAAAATAAAGAGTGCTATGCCAGACAGAGCTCAAGAAAAATTGGAGAACAACATCGGTCCTCGCTTTCATGAGGTTTTTTATTTCTGTGCGGTTTCAGAAATTGATGGTTTGACCGGACAAGCCCCCACTTTCCCACTGTCTGACCGTGACATTTCCGGTGCTCCTACTGAGTATTGTTCTACGACCGTAGGAGCGTTAAAAAAGAGAATATAAGTGAAGTTTTGTTTTTTTTTTTGCTGTCTTTCTCTTTCCTTGTAGAACACGGCTCTTCTAAATATGTTGTAGTGTCTACATTCATGTTTTGGGAAGATGCTAAGAACTACTGTCGGTCCAAACACACGGACCTGATCAGAGTGTGGAACACGTCTCAGAACGATGAAATCCACCCACTGATTGAGAGAAACCACTGGATCGGCCTTTACAGAGACCTGTGGGCTAACTGGTCTGACCACAGCCCACTGACCTTCACTAACTGGGAGACGGGCCAGCCCGACAACAAAGGCAGCACCAACATGACTTCCTGTGCTGCAGTG
>CAEFZY010060044.1:0-20438 GCA_903066815.1 Brachyrhaphis roseni | reverse complement strand
AAGACAACAAAGTGCATAGTATTGTTTTACTTGTGTCTGAAATACGACTTTGTCTTTTCTAGCTGTCATAGTGACTCAAAGCAAAAATTTGCGCATGCGGTTGTGACGTCAGAGCCTTACGTGCAAACAGCCCATACATAGTAACACAGCACTAAACAGGGCTGGTTAAAAAACATACGGTAAAAGTCACTGACAGGCATTAAACTGCGTCTTCCTCGACACATATATTCCACCTGTCTCACTCTTACGTTTTCTGCTGGAGCGCCCCTGGCAGCGTTAGAAAAAAAACCATAAATAAGCCGCATCGTTGTATAAGCCGCAGGGTCGAACGCGTGTGACAAAAGTCGCGGCGTATAGTCCGGAAATTACAGTACACAAGTCCAACATTCATAAGTTCAAAGTTAAGTCTTAGCGTTAATTCAGTAAAACTTACAGAAACCATGTTTTGCATGATTTTTATGTCACAGATACTAAATCCCAATAATGCTTTGCACATAATCAGCATTGGTATCAAAAAAGGAGGTCCTAGTGTTTTTTTTTTCTTTTTTGTTCTATAAGCAACCTCATGTCTCAAAATTGATTCCCTCCATCTGTGTAGTCTTCAAGCCAGTAATCATGTTATGGAACTGGACCATGTGGATGGCAGGCTGAAGATCCTTTACTCAGACAGGTTGGTCAGTCTGCTCAAGGAGGTCAGGCAGCTTTCAGCTCTGGGTTTTCCCATTCCAGCCAAGATACAGCAGGCCGCTAAAACAGCAGACAAATTCTACAGGCAAGCCATCATCCTAAAACAGGTGAGACAATAGGTTAGGATCCATAATCTCTCTTTTTTATGTAAAAATGTATTCTAAATGTAAATGTTCTGTGAACTGTGAACAATGTCTCTGTGTTGTAGGTGGCCCATTTCTACAACACAATTGACCAACAAATGATTCCCTGTCAGAAGCCCATGATGCTCAGTCTTGCATTGGCTTTTGAGCAGGTCATAAAGGTACAGAGGCAAAGCACGAGACAAAAGCTTTAAATGTGAAATGTAAAATTATAATATTGTCAGAGACAAGTACTTACTGTATCTTAAACACCAAAGCAGATTGACAGTTTTAAACAGTATCATACAATTTAGTGCTTTTAGATTTGATGTAATATTTTTTTGTCAGAATCATCGCTCCCAGGCAAAGGAATCAGGTAGTAAACTCCAGATCACCTGGGATAATCCCAAAGAGTTGGAGGTATACATCAGCAACCTGCAGTCTGCTGCAGAGAAGCTTTCCACTGAGAACAGAAAGCTACGGAAATGGCACACTGATTTCATTGACAAGGTGATGGCACTGAGATAGAGCAGCAGTAATTTGAATTATTGCCATAAGTATTTGGAGCCTGATACTTCCCTCACGTAATCAGACAGTGATGACTTGAGGTTATTTTTCTGTCCATGCCTCTGGGTATACTTCTCAGGTGGTGATGCTTATGAATGTGGACCTACTAAAACATCAGCAGCGATGGAAAGATGGCCTCCAGGAACTCCGCACTGGCTTTGCCACTCTGGAGGCTTTGGTATTTACAAAATTATAGAGTTGCATGTATTTATTTATTTATTTTTTTTGTTTTATTACAGAACAGATTATATTAAAAACAATCTTATTAACCTGAATGTAAATATTAATATAAACTAGAAAAGTACGGTACAAATTTAACTTTAAAGCAGGCCACAACAGATTTCTGTTGGGATTTCCCCTCCATCACAGCACCACCATGCTTGATGAGTTTTTCTTGTTTTTACATTTGACTACAGATGTTTTCCAAGCTTGGATACAAGCAGCAGAAATAGCTTTAAATCCTGACTCTTTTAAAATAACATTTAAGCAATTACCTTTTTTCTAGAATGTGTACAACTGGTGCCTTTATCTCCTAATCAGGTGTACCCAACTTCAGTCATGCCCTGCAACTTCTAGCAATAAACTTATGAAACTGAAACAATAAACAAGATATATGAATGACACATAATGGGCCAGGGGTTTATAGACTTCTTTCTCTTTTGAGAGATAATAATGAATATATGTGTGTTTGCATTTCTCTTTGTGTTTATATAGGGGTTCAGTTGGGATGACATGCAGGCTTGGCGTCAACACTGGAACTATCAGCTCTACAAGGCTCTTGAACACCAGTATCAGACTGGTCTGGAAGCTCTGAATAAGAACTTGCCTGACATACATGTTGACCTCATTTTCAAGTAAGTGTACGTTTAGCTGAAAAAATATTTTTCTCTACCGTATGTTACGTGTAATCTGTATTTATTTTTATCTTTTTTTTTCCCCCACTCATTTTCGTCTTCATATGCAGATCACTAACAAGACTTGTTACTTTGCCTCCCACCTCTGAATTTTCACACGTCTAGCCCATAATTCTTAATTTCCTGTCCAACTCTTCCTCTTTTATGAACACTTTTTTGTGCTGGTATTTTTAATAAATTGTGAGCTCTTTTATATTATTGTGAACTTCTCAACAGACAGGGCCGTTTACAATTTCGTCCGCCATTTGAGGAGGTGCGAGCTCGATATTTCAGGGAGATGAAGCGTTTCATCTCAATCCCAAACCAATTCAAAGGAGTGAGCATCCAGGGGGAGGAGGTTATCTTCAACATAATGATAAGCAGAAACGCCTCTGGGTTCCTCACTATTTTCAGCAAAGCTGAGGACCTCTTTAGCCGCCTGCAGGCCACACAAGATAAGTTCAAGGTGAATTACCAGAACAGATTGTGACTTTAAAGATGAGTATAACAGAAAGCTATTGTAGAACTTTATGTCCTGATTGTCTTAATACAAGTGTTAGGACATTTGTTCATTCAGAAATTAGTCCAGATTTGAACATTTAAAAGAAGGTTAACTATTTACTCTCCTGCCACTTTTTGCTAAGTGAGACTTTGCTCAGTTCTCTAATTTGTTTTCTTTGAAAGAGTGAAACTTTGATCACTCATGCTTCTCCATTTATATACTGTACCTCTTTTTTTCTGTCAGCATTTTCCCCTTAGGAGTACCCCCTAGAGAACATTAAGGAACAGTTTGCTATCTTGTCACTTCTGACACTTAGTCAAGCATATCTAACTCACAGGGGAGAAACCCTCAACCTCATACTTCTCTATTGTCCTCTAGTTCTGTTTTTATTTCGTCATTTGTGTTTCGTGGTAGGACATTCAGTTTCTGTCACCTTTAACACAAAGCTATTTAAAAATGGGAAATATGCTCTACGACTAACTGACATTTGTCTGGTTTGTCTAGGAGTGGGTGATGCTGGGCCAGGTAGATTTAGAGAAGTTGGTCGAGACGCATCTCACGTCGGTGCAGGACTGGGAGAGAAATTTCAAGGCCCTCAAGGTCAGAGGGAAAGAGTCAGAACGCCTCCCCAGGTACATGTAACCAACAACAGATTTAATCAATTAATAAATCTAATCCAAGCATATTAAACAGACTGGTAAATGGAAATAGATTTAATAAATACATAGATTTAATCCTTGGTTAATTGTTTGGTGCAGTTCACATTATTTTAACAACAGATCTGGTTTTCTCCTCGTCAGCCAGGAGAAGGTAGACTGTATTACAGTCAACTGTGATCCGGTGAAAGCCACCATTGATGACCTGATCCAGAGATTGTTTGACTTGCTGCTCTTATCACTTAAGAAATCAATACAAGGTAACCTTCACCTTCACATTTTTCCCTCCAGTCATTTCATTCTTTGCATTTTGTTAATGCCTTTTTTGCTCTAGTGTTAGGCCAAATGAAATCCCCTTTTACAGTCAGTTTGTTTTTCTATGTTTATTTTTTCCCTTAATTTCAGGCCATACACAGGCCATAGAGAGCTTTGTTTCAGAGTCAATGGAAGCACTGGTCACACGACCCGAAAGCATGGAGGAGATTGGTGCAGCTTCTGGCAAATACAACCAGATCGTTGCTCGTAAGCCTGAAGTAAGACATACATACACCTAAAATTTGCTTAACTGGGAAAATAGTGTTAATAAGTTAAACTGTGTAGGGTTTGCTACCTTACTTTACTCTGTTAAGTCAGTATAACTGTTAGAGATGTTAGGTTTTGTCAATATTAAGTCAAATAAAATTTAGATATTTTTTTTACAAATGTATCATATTTCAGACACTTACATGGCAATGCAATGTAGCTCAGATGTTGGCCATATAGTATGAAAGCTATTGTATTTGATGTCTGTTCCTAGATCTTGCCTCAGTTCCAGTTTGCTGAGGAGAAAAACTGCCTTCTGCGTGCTGTGGCTGGGGCAGGTCTGGACTCATTGTCCTCACTGAGGGCCAAGTGGGACAAACTGGAACTTGTCATGGAGAGCCATCAGCTAATGATCAAAGACCAGGTGAAGTCAACACATATTAACTTAGAATTACTATTCAGCAACTAGAAATGCACAACATATCGGCATTAACATCTGTATCAGCTGATGTTAGTGTTAGACCAATATATATTGCATATATAATATTGGTAAACATAAAATTTCTGCCATAACAACATAAGTATTGGGTATTGACATCAGCCCAAATTTTAATATCAATGCATCCGTATCTGCAACTTACTGCAGATACGGATCCAGAGAAGTATTCACATCTCTGGACTTATTTATGTTTTCCAACTGCAAACTTCGCAAAGCGGTACTTTATGATGATTTGTCAAAGTAAAAACATATTAGAGTTTCAGGAGTTCCAAGGACATGAGTAATTTCTTTTAGCTACTTTTTGTCCTAACAGGTGATGTTTTTGCTGCTTCTCTGTTCTTGCTTGTTTGGTTCTTAGGTAGAGGTGATGCGAAATCATGCAGCTGATCGTATCAGTGCCTACAGGGCAGATTTGGAGCGCTTCAAAGCACGCTGGGACCAACTAAAACCTAAAGATGAGATGCTTGAGACTGGTGATCATGCCGCCCTGCTTGCTTGCCTTCAGACAATCAGAGACAAACAGCAGGAGTTCCAGGATATGGAGCTTGTACGCAATAAACTGCTGTAAGTTTGGTGCAATTTGATGAACTTATATTAAGGGTAGATGGAAGACCAGGCAGGGGGAATTTCTTCTTGTATGGTATATTCTACATATTCTGCTCTAACAATGGTCTTCACTTCCACCTCAGTTTATATCAAAGTGAATTTTAAGTAAGCAATATATTTCTACATTGCTTTTTGCAGTGAAGACTGCACATATTTTAATCTGGAGCCTCCAGATTTCTCCCTGGCAGAAGACACAAAAAGAGACATGGATGAGCACAGTCAGATGTGGAGTCTGTATGAGGAGTGGCAGCAAGGCTTCACAGAAAAGGCCCAGGAAGATTGGATCACATTCAGGTTTGGCCGCTAAGATAGACCCAGAAGATAATAATATGCTTATTACATCAAATGTATTTTCTCATGTGTTTGTTTGCTGGGTTTTACAGGAGTAAAACATATGTGTTTGAGGAGTTTCTCTTTACATGGCAAGACCGATTGAGAAAACTAGAAAAACCAACGGCCATGTCTGTTAAACTCCAAGGAGAAGTGGACAAATACAAGGTGTGGACAATATGAAAAAAAAATATATATAATTTTGCCGTGTTGGATTTTTTTGGACTTTTTTCATTTTTGCAAAAAAAAAATCTATTTTTTACAAAGGAGGAAAGAGTTATATCTAGAGAGGTTGTGTTGTATTCTTTCTTTAGTTGAGACAATCCAGTTGAAGGTAAAATACCGCATATTATACCTGTACTGGAAATTTTATGTTGATGTACAAATTTACTCTTAAATGTCATGAGAGTTAATGTTTATCTTATTACAGTCATTTGTGTTTATGCTATATCATCCAAAGATTTTCAGGAATTTCGTTTATAAATAAAAATAAAATATTGGTTGCTGAACCGCAGAGGTCAGGAATTGAGCATTACATTACAATCAGTTTCCATTCTAGATATATTTGGCTAAACATTTGGTGCAATGGTTTTGTGTTTGTGTATTTATGTCTGTATTTTTCTCTGCTTGGTCAGAACATGGTGCCTGTGCTGAAGTATGTTCGCGGGGAGCACCTTTCACAGGACCATTGGTTGGACATGTTTCGTCTGCTGGGTCTTCCACGAGGGACCACCTTAGAGAGACTTACCTTTAATGACCTCCTTGGAGTAGCAAATACCATCATAGAGAAAGCGTTGGAGCTTAAGGTTTGTAGGAGCATGCTTATGGATGAGAATTACTGATCTGCACACAGGTAAATGTGAAAATATTTTCAGCTCCCTTGTTAAAAAGAGAATTATTCAAATGTTGGTAAGTCAGGGTAAGATATTATCTAAACATTTCTTGGGATGAGATGTAAGATTTACCCCCTTCATTTTTAATGGTTGATGATTCTGAGGGTTTTAAAAAAAAAAAATTAGACATTGTACTTAAAGAAAATATGAGTAAATTAAGTTAATTTGTAATGCTAAATTTGTATTTTCAACCAACTTTTCTGTATAAGTATGTCAATTGTACTTATAATTTATATTCCTTAAACTAAAATTGTCATGTTGAATTCTTAACATTTCATGTATTTTATTGAGATTATATGTGATATTCCTTCTCCAAGTCTCACATAAATGTCTTTAGCACACATTTGAATTTGTTTTTAGCTCACACACACACACAAAAAAAAATCTAAAATGTATGGCAGGTTTTTGCTTTCACCCTGTCAGAGTCAATACATTGTAGAACCACCTTTTGCTTGAATTGTAGCTGGAGATTTTTGGGGGACATATATGTTGCAGCTTTGCACATCGAAAAACTGAAATTTATCCATTCTTCTCTGCAAAAAAGCTGAGGCTCAGTCAGAATGAATGCAGAACAAGTCTTCCAGCAGATTTTTTGGGCTATTTCAAAATGCATTAAGCACGGTGATGATGTGAGCCAGCAACTTTTATTCATCTCTCTTTAAGAAGCAGTAAGCTCTGAACATGTTGTCGTTTTCATATGTTTTCTTTGTTTACCGCAGGATCTGAATAGTCGTGCTCAGGCAGAGGTGTCAATCAGAGAAGCCCTAAGGGAGCTGGATTTGTGGGGTGCTGCAGCCATTTTCACTCTCACTGAGTACACAGACAGCAGTGGGCGCACACTAAGTCTCATCAAGGACTGGAAGGATATAGTCAACCAGGTGATGTGAAACCTGCTTGTTGATTTAAGTGGATGTGTGTGTACAAGGTCTATAAAATAAGGACTACTAATCACATGCTGGGACACAGTGATTGCAATTTATTATCATAGAGTTGGAAACAACTTCATTATAGTAGAAACGTAACTGTAAATATATCACTCCACTAGTCATAGAGTGAGTGCTAAATTACATTCAGAGTAACTTACAGGAGTCTGTTTGACTGTTTTGCTTATATTCTTTGAGTAGGTGTCACTTGTATGCTTAATTATCAACTTATTTGCAAATGTTAATAGATTTGGCTCAAATTCTGTCCACTTTCTGCTTCTGAAAAAGGCTGCATGTAAACATTTTAGCATTTAATTCAAAAAGAAGAGAATATTATTATTTAACTAGACAAGCTTTCTTTTTGTTGCATACTTTTTCAGGCTGGTCTTAAACTTAAACCTAAGAACTTACCTTAAATAACTGGTTTAGAGGAAAACATGATGTTCACAAAGATATGTTGTAGGAAATACAGGCACATTAATATGCACTGAAATGTTACGGCTTAGCAAACACTGGCTTTATCACCATTCTCTACCCATACAGGTGGGAGATAACCGCTGTTTGCTGCAGTCTTTGAAAGACTCACCCTACTATGGCAACTTCCAGGACAAGGTTAGATCAGATTATTGTAAACTTGAATTTGTGAATATTTGTTCCTTAGGATTCGACAAGTTTATATATCTTAATATTTTTAAGAGGTTATAGCCAAAATGATAACATTGATGCATTGTCTCTTCAGATCAGCCTGTGGGAGGTTCGCCTGTCAGATTTAGATGAGTATCTGCTTAACCTTAATGCCATTCAAAGGCGCTGGGTTTACCTAGAGCCTATTTTTGGAAGAGGAGCGTTGCCTCGAGAGGAGGCCCGCTTTAAACGAGTGGATGAAGATTTCAGGTATTCTGTACTTTGTCCCGCATTCCCATCGAAATTATGCCCATACATTCTGTTTACTATTTATTTTATTATAAGTGTGTATTTTTTTTTATATGATAGTTACACAAAAGACACGAGAATATAGACCAGGGGTGCCCAAAGTCGGTCCTCGAGGGCCGGCGTCCTGCATGTTTTAGTTCTCTCACTGCAGTCGTAACAACCTCCTCATATTGTCAATGTTCTTCTTAGGCCTTCTAATGAGCCATCACTGGATTCAGATGCATTAAACCAGGGAGAGAACTAAAACATGCAGGATGCCGGCCCTTGAGGACCGACTTTGATACCACTGATATAAACAAATAATAATCAATAAAATGCATATTATGGAAAAAAAGACATAACATTTTTTCCACATATTCAACAGATCTATAATGTCAGACATCCAGAAGGACAACAGAGTTGTTTCTCTGAGCTCACGGGCTGGCATTAGAAACTCCCTGGTCACATTACTGGATCAGCTGCAGCGCTGCCAGAAGTCACTGAATGAGTTCTTGGAGGTACATTTACAGACTTTGCTCTGTCCAAATATATTTTGCTTATTTTGCTTTCCAGCAAATTGTTAAAATTGTGTGGTTTTTGCAGGAGAAGCGTTCTGCTTTCCCACGATTCTATTTTATTGGTGATGATGATCTTTTAGAAATACTGGGACAGGCGACAAACCCGAGCGTCATCCAGTCTCACCTGAAAAAACTCTTTGCAGGTCAACCACCTCTGTTGGTTTTCTATCTAGCTGTTTTCATCATCTATGTTGTGCTGATATATCTTGCTTCATTCCATCCTTTTGCTTCCCTGCCATCCAACTGGGCAGTAATAATTTAAACACTGAAATCTCCATGTATGTATTGTGCAGGCATCTACAGTGTGGTGTTTGACAAGCCATGCCAGAACATTGTCGCAATGTGTTCTTTGGAGGGAGAAGTGGTCCATCTAAGAAACGTTGTGCACATCTCCAGTCTTGTTGAGGTATAAAATCTTCTGAAATTTTTTAACAGGATGTAGTCCACGATGTATACTTGAGGTTTGTGATAAAAAATTTGTTTCCATTGTCAGGAATTGTATGTTGTGGTGACTGGAGCCAATACATTAAGTCTTATAATTTTTCCAGGTTTGGTTAAGTAAGCTGTCCTTGGAAATGAAGGAGACTCTGAAACATCTGCTGAATGTATGTCTGTCTATGGAGAGGACAGGGGAAGTGGATCCCTCACGCTTCCCTTCACAGGTACACACACAAACACCTTTACATGCATAACTGGTTTTAAAGTCTGGTGAAACTGGACCGCACAACTGTTTCAAATGATTAAATTATGTCAAAGATGACTGAAAGTCTAAATCGTATCATTCTCTCTAAGAAATACATATGTCTAATTTATTTTATATTTGATGTAGATTCTCTGCCTGGCTGAACAAATTCAGTTTACTGAAGATGTGGAAAGAGCTATAAAGGAGAAAAGTTTGCATCAGCTGGAGTTGGAGCTTAATAGCAAATTGGAGCACTACACCACAGTAGAAACCACCTCAGATGACCATCCTCACACAGGTGGGTTGTTGTGGTTAATATTATCTTTAAACATTTTGTTTTGGGTTTTTTGTTTCATTCCAGAAAATGGAAACAGAACACATCCTGACAACAAACAAATAGATCTGAGGTGCTTCTTTCTGATCTACAGAGCTCTCTCACTTTTCAATCATCCCACATGCAATTTAACATCCCCTGATCTCTGCATGTTTATTAGGGCAGGGCAGAGATCATTATATATATATATTTTTTTTTAATCAAATGGTGAGACACCCAAAGATCCCCACCCCTGATGGTCATCCACTTTTTTGATGAACAAAAGTGGATGTGTAAATTAAGTGATACACACTTAATTTAGTTAAGTGTGTTTGTTCCAGTTCACTGTCATCTCCGAATATTTCTTTGATTTATAATGTATATCATTTTGCTTACCGTCAAAAAGAAAAAATCCTGCGAGTCTTGAGAAATATTTATTTACAAAAATATTTTGGACCTCTTTTATTTCTTCATAAATATGCTGTAATTCAGAAATCTCAGAAGACGTGGGAAAGTTTTCCTAATAGGTGTTTTGAAGTTTTTAATCTTTTCTTTCCATAAAGGACTATTAATTTCTTTAATGGCAGTCACCCAACTGGTATCACATTATCATAAATTTTGAAGTTCAGTTCCCACTTTTCCTTTAAGAGACATTGATCAAAAGTCTGCTGTATATGTGTGAAACATGGTTTGTGATAGGTAGGCCTTTTTTTTTTTTTTTACAATAGTACTTTTATATATATATATATATATATATAATTTTTTTGTGTGTGTGTTTTTTTGACCAATTCGGTTCTTTACAGATTGTAAGTTATTGTCTATTTTTGAAGGTGTCCATAAAAATTGTGTGCTGCAGTTGAAATTTTTTTTGGAGACAATGATTTGCATTCTGCACTGCAAAACACAAAATTAATCACACTCAGGCCTTCATCAATATCATCCTCTGATCCTGTTGTCCTAAAATTAGGGGTTTAGACATATAACCCACTAGTGGCATGCCCCTTATGATAAATTATGATTCTATAATCATTCTTACTAGTTGTTGTCACTTTTAGTGTGTACTTTACTCATTATTTTTTGTTTTGTGGAAGTTCTTTTTCAGATAAATTGCATATAAATATGATTGTACGGGAATGTTTTGTGGAACCTCTTTGAAATTAATCTCACATTATTCACCAGTATTCATTTGTTTTATACTTTCTGCACCATGAAGTCCTAGTCAGTATTGTCCCATGATGTAGAAAAATGAAGTTAAGGATTGTGTGCTTTATTGTTACATAGTCAGACAGAAACTGTCTTTTTATGCACTTCACATCCTCTTGCATTGTTAGCAATCTCACTGTGATTGAAATGTTTTGTTTTATTTGTACGGGGGACTTTGAGATAAGTTGTTCATGACTGATCTCATGTGAATTTGTTCATAGGGGCAGTACCGTTTAAAACTCCGCAGACAGTTTCTGACTCAAAGCTATAATAACCCAAGGCTTAAAATATGGCTTCACAAAGAGTGACATTTTTTTTTCTCAGAACTCACATATAAAGAAAGAAAAAATAACTTTTCTATTTTACTGCAGGTTTGTTATTCATGCATGAGATGAAAAGTTTCTCCCTTGCACTTGTAATGGCACCATTTTATGGGACGTTGCTGAAAAATGCTAATCCAGCATGACTTTCAAAAATGCTCATACTGTAGCAGAATTGCTTATTTCTATACTTTCATCTGCGAAATGTAACTTGGGGCCAATTTTTTCTCACTGTAAGAAATTGGCAAAATGTGACTCCAGGCTTTTAAGCATGGTTATAGAGGACCTTTCTGTGTAATTTATTAAAGCATTGCATTGTAGATTAGGCTTATAAGATGTTTGCAGATAACAAGGTTCATTCTGAGACTGTTTTGCACTTAAGCCTTAGCTATTCAAATGTAAAATGTTTTCAAGATAGCATCTCATTACATTATGGAATCCCTTAAGTACAACCTGGAGAGGCTGTAGCCTGTTCACAATAATTAAAGCAGCTAAAGTAATGCCAGAAGGGAACATCTAATTTCCAGATTTACATAAAAGAGCTGTTAACCAAAAAGGAGAAGAGGAACTTTTTTCCTTTGCCACAGAGACAAAACAGGTTGGTAATTTGACAACATATTTGGCTATGTGTTTTATCTGCTCCCATGCACAGGCTTGGATGCATCTCTTTTTAAAATCAGTTGCTATTTTTATCTTGAGATTTTTTTTTTTGCTTATAAAAAGGATTAATATAAGGGTTTCAGTAATTTTTTGCTATACTCTGCTAAATCTTATGTGTTTGATCGTAAGAATAAATGTGTCCGATAGCCTTTGAGTCATTTGACAAAATATAAACATGGTATTACTTAGAATTAGGCATCATTTGTGTGGAAACATTTTAAATCAGGAAGTTGCCTAAGAGAAATAACCTCCTGGCACAGCATTTGTCATGCAAGCAAAGTTACTGCTGTAGCTTGAAAATTGTCTTTCATCAATGATGACGGTTCTGTTTCCATTCTGTATACCAAACATAACACTCATCGGGATGAATTGGAGACTATAGTCACCTTCTAAATTGCTTCAAGTACAATTTTCAGCATTTTATGCTCATAACATCAGGCCAAAAAAAAAAAAACATCAGTTTTTTTCTGTTCACTGACCTGTATCAAAAATAATAACTATCAACTCATCGACGAATTGTGTGTGATTTGATGTGTGTTTTTTTGTAGTTAAATAAATATTAGATCTAGGTTAGGGCTAGGAACTTGCTTTAATGCAGACTGATGCTCATGTAGTTGTTTAGTTGTCTCTTGGATTCAAGCATCCTGTCTAGTAAACAATTAACATATTTGTTTGCCTTTTATGCTGCACAATCGTTAGAAAGCAACAATAACTTGTTAAATACTGCAATTGGTCTAGAAGAAAAATGGAAATTGGCTTTGGCCAGAAAATGTCTGATCGTTGCATTTCTCATGAGAGCAGCCTATTTTATAATTGATTAAAAAGTGTCATCTTCTCATGTCCATTCTGTTTTAGCAGGTAATCTTATAACCTGAAGATCAGACAAATGAAATTAAAAATGAAGGATTTCCCTGTGAACCAAAAATATTTTATACATCTGATTACATTACACTGTTTTTCTATCTTGCACTATATTAGATATAATAGAGTTTACTGTTTTGCACTTGTATCTCTTAATACATGTGAAATAGTTTGACTATCTTTTCATGTGATAAGATTTTGGTTGTTTGCTTAAATTCATGTTGTTAATATGTCCTCCTGTTTAGAGTCCAGTATCCTGCAGCTGAAGCTGAAAGCTTTGATCTTAGATATCATTCACAACATCAGCGTGGTGAAGCAGCTCAACCAGGCAGGCGTCACCAGTACTGACGACTGGGCCTGGAAGAAACAGCTCCGCTTCTACATGGGAAAAGACAAAAGCTGCCACATACACATGGTGGACGCTCAGTTCAGCTATACCTATGAGTACCAGGTGGGATGAAAGCAAATATAAGCATATCAACCACAAACAAGCTGCACGTTAACTTAAAATAAAGTCACTTATTCTTCACACCATGCAGGGATTTTCTTATTACCAGAAATAGTAATTCCTCTTTTGACCTTTTGGGGGCACTGTTTATGCACATATCACAAGCTCAGAATAACCTTGCTGCAGAGAACAGCTTCCCCCCACTGCAGTTCTCAGTAAACACATACTATACTCAGTCATACTCTTTACCTGTATTTTGTTTTCCTTTTCTTCAAAGATGCCTCTTTGTTTGCCTTTTAGTAGTTGCTGACGTGTTTTTATACTTTTGGTACCGTTTTGTTAAAATTTCTACTTCTTCTTTTTAACTGATTCCTCTATGTCACCCGTTCTCTCTCTCAGGGGAATGCTGCTAAGTTGGTACACACACCGCTGACTGATAAATGCTACCTGACTCTGACTCAGGCTATGAAGATGGGGCTCGGTGGGAACCCCTATGGGCCTGCTGGCACAGGAAAGACTGAGTCCGTCAAAGCTCTGGGGGGGCTCTTCGGACGCCAGGTGTTGGTGTTCAACTGTGATGAGGTGCAAAGAAATGTCATACGTGGGCAGGAATAGCTGACTGTTAACACTTTTTAAAGGGTATTAATGTTTAAAAAGTATTCAAATTAAATCCTTTAACAAAGATGTAATCTGAAGAACTTGAAAAATGTTTTAAGTCAGTTGGATGAGACATATTGTTTTATGATATATTTGCACCTTGTTTATCTTCCTTTGGTAGTAGGACTGACACTGTTTCCGATTTCCATTTCGTTCCCACATGCATTTTTTGGGGAACAAATTAGATGAGCATTACTATCGTATGATATTCTAATAAGTTGATTATTCAGTAATGATTGAGTTATTTATTCCATTATTATTAGGTTCCATTATTTACAATGTTAGTGTAAATAACACTAACAGTGGCTCTCAAAGTTTGACCACTCCTGATAAAATACCAGGTTTTGAGATTCAAAAAGTTGCCAATGATAAAAGTCATGGTTGGATGGATGGTTGACTCATTATTGAAGAAAACACAACATTATTTTTTACCTCTTTCTTTTCCCAGGGTATAGATGTGAAGTCAATGGGAAGAATATTTGTTGGGTTGGTAAAGTGTGGAGCGTGGGGCTGCTTTGATGAGTTCAACCGTTTAGAAGAAGCTGTGCTATCTGCAGTTTCCATGCAGATTCAGGCCATCCAAGACTCACTGAAACACCACAAAAAAACCTGTGAGCTGCTGGGAAAGGAGGTAAGACAATAAAAAAGTAGAGCCTGACAGATTCATTTTAAATTACTAAAACACAAAAAGTGCTTTAGTAGTATCCTTCTTGTGCAAGTTTTTTATTATAAAATTGTATATGCTACTGGCTTGTGGTACAGTGCCTTTAACTGACTTTCACCTCAAGACAAATTCTGTTTTAATTGGTTATTTATTCATTATCTATTAGTGTTGTTGTGTCTTTTGCAATCAGTCAAATAAAACAAAAGTGTTAAAATAATATATAAAAAAGTTTTGCTATAGAGAAGAGCTTTTTTATTCCGTTCCATTTTCCAGGTGGAATTGGACCCCAACTCTGGGATTTTCATCACTTTGAACCCAGCAGGGAAAGGCTATGGGGGGAGGCAGAAGCTTCCAGACAACCTGAAGCAACTGTTCAGACCTGTGGCCATGAGTCGGCCAGACAATGAACTCATTGCTGAAGTCATCCTCTACTCAGAGGGCTTCAAAAATGGAGAAGTACTGGGACGTAAGCTTGTCGCAATCTTTAACCTGGCCAGGTAAAAACTATGTGGGGAATTCTTTGTGGTATTGACATTTGCTTTGAAAACTTCCTATTGCAATTGTTACTTTGATTTTGTGGTTCATTAAGTATTACGATGACTAATGTCTAAAACTGTATGTTAACTTTGTGGGTATATTTTCCCTAAATATCCAACCTTGAGAGCTACAGTTGGTGCTGAAGTTAACTGAGACTTTGTGGAAATAAGCCTCTATTTGTGTATCCAGGGAGTTGTTGACACCCCAGCAGCACTATGACTGGGGTTTGCGAGCGCTGAAGACTGTGCTTAAAGCCTGTGGCAGTCTTCTACAGCAACAGAGGAGAGGTCATAACAAGGAGAGGAGTAAGTCCCCAACTAGCTCTTTTTTTTTTTCCTCCAATATTTTTCAGAGGCAGTTTTACCTCTCCAATCTCAGAGCATGACAAGAAAATTATAAGGAAATGGTTGCAGCCTTTGCTAATCTCTCAAGAAGTATCCTTTGCTATCCCTAAGCTAAAACACACTTGTGGTACACAAATCACAAATAGTCAGTGACTATCATATTTGAAAAATGTTGCAAAAGCAGAGGGAAATATTTGAAAATCCTATTGAGCGGTATGATAAAATCCATCAACTGCTGAAAGAGAGACATCTTTATTATAGCCAGTCCTACAATCAAATGATATGACTGATGCTTTCTTTCCTTCTGAATTTGAAGTGATTCTAATAAAGGAAGTCATTTGATTTGGAGGATGAATGGAGTTTGGAAGAAAAAAAAAAAAGTAAAGTGCATGTGTCATGAATTGATGTTTTGACTGATTATACTCCCTAGTCTGAAAATATTAGTTTATGCTATGAGAACGAAGTTAAATAGATTGTTTTTCATCAGTGCCTGAAGGCAGAGGTTTGATTGTTTGACATTTTCCACAGTAGTATAGCCATGCCAGAATCTAATATCACTAAAATACTGACATTAGATGCTGTGTTAGGAAAATGACTAAATCTGTGGCAACTTCAAGAGCATTTTGAAACGGTTTTTCATGCATCCATGCATAATGCCAGGCTTCTTGTGCAGTCTGGAAAGGTGTGTAGTTTGATTTCAGGTCTGGATAAGTATGGAAATAGAAAATAAGAATATTAAGAAATATTGATTTTCCACACTCCCATACTTTGCTTTACGTTGCTTTGTGGTCTGGTGGTGGTTGTGCATTTTAATGGGTAGCCCCATTAAAATGCCTAATAAAGCAAAAATCATATGGACAAAAACATTCTCAAAAACATTGCTGTGGGAGCTTTAAAAATATGTAGATCTTTGTGTAAAATTTAGCTGGAAGCAGAATCCTGTCCTTCCTCATATATTTTAATAAAATACAGTTTTAGTTACCAAAGACCTCAAATGTTTAAGTTTATCTGCAGTATCTCCTGTTCCTCAGATCTCTTGTTAGCGGTCTCTTATACCTGGCTGTCATTTTTGCTTTTGTTCCAATCACCACTTCCCTAACTTCCTAGTGCTTTCCTCTCTGTCTCTCCTCTAATTCTCTCCTATCCTTTCTGTTTATTTCTTTCCTCCATTCTCTTTGAAATCCCAATGGTCCACTACTCACTTTTTATCTGTCCAACATACGGCCAGACACTCTACGAGTCTCCAAGGTTGTCTTATCTGTCTCTGTGTTGTGTGTGTAAAAAAAAAGGAAAAAAGAAAAAAAGACAAACCGCAATTGCGCCTGCAGGAAAGACAAATGACTTTGGAGAGAACAAAAGTATTGACAAACTCTTAGGTTATGATAGGTTTTCGCAATTAGCACAGTTTTAACAAGGGATGTGTGTAAGAACAAAGGATAATAATGACTTCAGAAGTTAACTCTTTTGTCTTTAATTCTACACCAGCCTTATTTTGTTTTTCTTTACAGTTTTTGATTTACAACATGTTCTTAGTGTTGTTGGTGTTGTCTCTTTCATTCACAAGCAGTTCAGGAGAGTAATCTGGTGGTGCAGGCACTGAGACTAAACACCATGTCCAAGCTGACATTTGCAGACAGCTCTCGTTTTGACGCCCTGGTCAGAGATGTCTTCTCTGGAGTTAATTTCACTGATGTGGAGGACCAGATCCTGATAGATGCATTAACACAAGTCTACTCGGAGGCACAGCTGGAACTCATACCCAGCCAGGTGTGTGTTGTACATTCAGAATATTCTGGCTAAATGACAAAGGTTTTAAAAAATTAGAAGTCAAAGAAGCACTAAAAGAGGCTGATTGTTGTTTCAGCTGAAGAAAGCAATGGAGCTGAATGAACAGCTCAGACAACGTATGGGTGTAGTAATTGTGGGGCCAAGCGGAGCTGGCAAATCTACGCTGTGGAGGATGCTAAGAGCTGCTCTCAACAAGACTGGCAAAGTGGTAAGAAAAATATGTCCATCTTAGATATTCAAAAATTAGTATGCACTTCCATCTAAATTATTAATAATGGTATTAATAATCATTATAATGATTATTATAATGATAATAAAAATTGTAGGTTTTTATTAACTTGGAGCCATGATCATCAAAATGAACTGAAATTAACTTGAAATAGATCGCATTGTGTGTAATGAATCTTAACTTACATAAGTTTCACCTTTTGAGTTAACTGAAAGTAGTTGAGCTTTTTAATGAAATTAAAAAATTTTAGGTGCAGCTATAAGTTTAGCATGATCAATATTGGATTTTAACATATTTGTGTTGCAATTTATTGTTTGACTTGAAGTAAAATTCTTCAGAAACATCCAGATTTCCAATTGTTGAAACAATTGGAAGCTTAATAAGAGAGTTAAAAAAAGCAAGCTTTCTCAAGCCTGTCATCAAGGTGTGCTTCTTCTGATCTCTGAAGGTGAAACGGTACACAATGAATCCTAAAGCCATGCCCAGGCAGCAGCTCTTGGGACATATAGACATGGACACCAGAGAATGGTCTGATGGTGTTCTCACCCACAGCGCCAGGACTGTGGTCAGAGAACCACAAGGTAAGATGCACCCAAATTCACCGATGTGTGTTGCTTATCAAGACATTTTACAGATGAGATGGAGTTAAAATACTTATTTAGACCTTGCCTATTAAATTTTATTTTGACATAATGACGCTAACTGGAGTATGGTTCATGCATTGTACTCCTTTTGTTTTTCAGATGTGAACTCCTGGATAGTGTGTGATGGAGACATTGACCCAGAGTGGGTTGAAAGTCTAAACTCTGTCCTTGATGATAATCGTTTGCTAACCATGCCCAGTGGCGAGCGCATCCAGTTTGGACCCAATGTGAACTTCCTATTTGAGACCCATGACCTGAGCTGTGCCTCTCCAGCAACCATATCTCGCATGGGCATGATCTTTCTCAGGTCAGGCAGTGTTCAAAGAAAGCTTAAACATGCAATTGTGTCTGATCTTTTCAATTTCTTAGTTTGTTTAAATTTTTTATGAAGTATTATTTTATTGATTTTGGCTGTGTTAAGTCATTAGTGTGCAGCACTTTGGTCCATTATTTGCTTCTGAAACAAAATTAACCTTTCCATTTATCTCTTGTTCTTCCTGCTTGCATCCCTAGTGATGAAGACATTGATGTTGGTGCTTTGGTGAAGTCATGGATAAGGGGTCAGCCTGAGGAATGTCGCAGTAACCTAGAAAACTGGCTGGGCGACTACTTCCAAAGAGCTCTGGACTGGGTTCTTAAACAGGCAGGTTACTTCCAATAGACCATGGGTCAAACAAAACAATCTGTGATTGTGGTTAATTGAAAAGCTATTATTTTTTCTTTGAGGTTTATTCAATGTTGATAGAATTTTACACACCCAAAATCTGTGGTCGTGTTTGCTAGATATAGGTCAACTCTAGACTTGTCCAAATACAGGTGAATGTATTGACTACATTAGTTTTTAATAGCTAACATTCTAGGACTATTAATCATTTCTTAAAAGCCAAGACTCACTTCTTGTTGGCACTTATGTCTTGAGTGAACCTTGTATATCTCATATTCCATATTTTTTCTGACCTCCAGAATGACTTTGTGGTGGAAACTAGTCTGGTGGGCACAGTATTGAATTCTTTATCCCACCTCAATGCTGTGTCTGAGAGAGGAGAGTTTATCGTTGGTCTTCTAAGGGGCCTTGGAGGAAATCTCAATCTCAAGACACGACATGAGCTTGCTAAAGAGGTAAGAACGGTTTTGTTTTTTTTTTCTTTTGAGTTGTAATCTGCAGGTCTTAAAGTCTTAATTAAGCATTCCTGTTTTTTAATCCTGCAGTTGCTGAGCTGGGCAAGAGAAAGTCCACCAGATGCCAGAAAACCACTTGATACCTTCTATAATTCCGACAGTGGCCACCTAGCAGCTTATACATTTCAACGTTCTGAGGAGCTCACCTTGGAGCATTTTTTTCACACACATGTTCTACCTGTAATAGAGACTCCTGGCATGCAGAGAGGTCTGCACGGTTTCTCCCCATGGCTTACAGCTCGGCACAGGCAGCCCTTCATGGTGGTTGGACCAGAGGGCTGCGGAAAGGGGTAGTTACACATGCACTACACAAGTGCACACAAATACAATATGCAGATATGTTTAAGCCATAAAAAAACTGTCAAGTGGTTCCCACCTTTTAAGTTTAATCTGCAGTTTCCTGCACTTGAAAAGGCAGCTTGTTTAAATACCACTTAAACAAATAATAATTATCCCTGAAACTAAGTATAAAATATTCAGCATTATGCTACCCAAAATCAAGTAAGCATTAGTTTAGTTAGTTTTAGCTTTTATGTTTTAGATGGTACCATTTAAAAATACACATTTTAGCAACACTTTAATACATATAGACCATGTGGAACATAAATTTTAAATTTCCCGATTTTTACCAGATTCAGTTTTTAGTGTGATTTTAGGAGGCAGGTGGAATAGTCCACAGTCGAGCACGTACAGGTATGAATATTATTAAACACTCCTCCTCGGCACTCTGTGGGTTTGGAAACGGGTTTGGGAGTCAGTGCCTGAGGGTACTTGCTGTCCCCTGTAGGATATAACAGAATAGTGCATTACTTCAGGACCTGATGGTTAGAATTCCACAAATTTGTTTTTCATGGACTCACCAAGAAGCCAGCCATTGGGAGATTATTTCACTGATAACACTTGGAAAATGTTGTGTTATAAGTGAAATTATCTGCCAGTGGAACTAATACTACTTTCATCAATATCAAGGAATTATTGACTTAAAACAAACTAATATATCCTGCATAAAAGTTACTTCTAAGTTAGTTTTGTCTTTTTTCAAGTGTACTAGGATATTTGCTCTAGAAACTAGACCAAAGTTACCAGATTGTGTTTTTGGCAGTGAAAACTGTTTTGAATACAGACATTTGTTAATTTCCTTCTTCTATCTATCTATCTATCTATCTATCTATCTATCTATCTATCTATCTATCTATCTATCTATCTATCTATCTATCTA
>CAEFZY010060036.1:0-25454 GCA_903066815.1 Brachyrhaphis roseni | reverse complement strand
GCTGTGTTACTGCCGCGTCACAGGCACTGTTTGGAAAGAAAAGCTAAGGTATATTATTAAAACTTTGAAAACTCTTTCTGTGTACCGTCTGTATGTAGGCACATGCGGCTTATAGACAGGTGCAGCTTATGTATGTACAGAATGGTTTTTCCTTTATGAATGTACTGTGTGTGGCTTACAATCAGGTGGGCTCTATAGTCCGGAAATTATGGTACATGTTTCGATTCCTGAATAAATCACTGGAATAAGTGAACCTTTTGATGATATTCTAATTTATTGACATCCACTGGTAAGTTTGTAGTTAGGACTGTGGAATCAGAAACGACTGACCTTCAGTCTCTTCTCGAGGAACTTCATGCCCCCCTCCTGTCCGTAAGGAAACTCGTATGGAAAACTCCAGTCCCGAACCAGGAAAATCAGGGACTGGAAAAGATAATAAACCTGCATGTACCTCTGTACCATAGGGTCATATTTAAAATGACTGTTCTCTTTCAACTTTATTTTAGCATGTAGCATCTAAATTATTGCTTAAAATAAAAAAAGAAAATGTTTAATTTAGTGTAAATTTGTTTTAAAGCAGCACTTAATTGGAAACATGTTTAATACCTGGAAAGGTTTAAGGAACGTCTCCTCCATCGCTAGTCTCCCATACTCAGTGAAAAGCTGAAATAATAAACACATCATCAATGATGATCTGAAATATTTAATTTCAGCTCCACACTTTAAGTTAGCAATAAAGTCTGAGTTTACTTGATGATAAACCATTCTCATATTCAATTTCAACAGAAATGCTAATTCTTGAATGATAATGTATTCCAAACTTGCCTTGTAATGTTTTTTTTTTTACCTGCAAGTGCTGGAGGTCATCCTCTTGTACATTCTGTGATATATTGTAAACCTAGAAGAGACAGTTTCCTTACAATATTGATATGCTGAGAATATTTAAAACGCTGTTGTGTCAGAGCAAGAGAGAAAAACAGGATGAGGTTGTTTTTTTTTAAATTCAGGGTACAGCTGTTCAGCTGCTTCCTGTGGACCTGCAAACCTCACCGACCGGTGCGCTCAGACAGCACTGAACTGTGGTACCTGCATGGAGCTGATCATGGTGCTCAGGGCGAACACAGTGGCAGAGTCCCTCAGCGTGGATTGGCTGTCAAACGTGCCCTGCGTGTCCATCAGCAACACGGCGACCTGTGTCATCACACACGAAAAGAAACTGACCCGTTTGTGTGTCTAGATGTTGTTTTCTACGGTCACAGATGTGGAAAAAAACCCAAAACCTTCAAATAAATTAGTCTTTTCTTGCTGTTCTAAAATGTCAATGGAAAACTTTAGAAAATCCAATATATTTCATGGGAAAAAACTATCCTATCCAAACTCTTCTGGGAAGGTTTAGAGGTCTGCTTAGGGGAATATTTGACCATTTTTCTAGGAAAGCGTTGGTGAGGTCAGACATTGATGTTGGATGCTACGGCCTGGTTCTCAGTTTCTTTTCTGACTGATCCTCAAGGGATTCTATCAAGTTGAGGTCATACCAATAAAGATTGTCCAAAGCAAACTCGCTCATCCATCCACTTTTGTGCTTTGTTTGGCAGCCATGTTGGTACTAAATGGACCATCTCCAAACTGTTCCTTCAGCGTGAAGACCATAAAATTGTCTAGAATGTCTTCCCATAGTTGCTTTGACGGGAGTTAAGGGATTGAGACCAGTAGCTAAGAAACGAACACCATAAATCTCCTTCGACACTTACATGGAGACGCGTTTGATGAAATGCTAAAATCACAACGCCATCCAGTGGCCTGGCATGACTACTACAGCTGATTCAAGGAATCTTTGTCAGTACCGTCTAAACGTGAAACTTTTTCCCTAAGCAACATCCAAAAATACCAGCAATTTCCAGGCGTAGCCTAAAGGACCGTTTTCATGGCAACTACCAAACGCTGTGTAATCCATTACTTAGCCTGACAGGGAAGTAGGAATCATCTCTCCAAAGTACAAATCCCTACTACACTAGAGTCCAGTGTTGGAGTTCTTTACACCACTTCATCTGACACTTTGCTTCTTTGAATTGCTTTTGGAGATGTATAGCCGTGGAAACCCATTAATGAAGCAATGTTCTTGGAATAATCGGAAACCCATGTGAAGCTTGTACTTATGCACTCTGCACATAGTGGATGACTTCTACACACTGGTCAGCATGCGGTTTCCCACACTCTAATTTCCTCCATGTCTGAGTTCCTAATGCTCTTAAGAGCGACTTGTTCCTTCTCAAATGTTTGCAGAAGCAGTCTGAATGTCTTGTTGGTGTTTTTCATGCACCTGTGGGTGTCAGAGTGGTTAAAACACTTGAGTTCAATGATTTAGAGGTGAACTAATACTTTTTCAATTATATATTCTGCTGGCTTTATGTTTTTTATCATAAGAATAAGACTTAAAGATGCCTCTTTTTCATTTTACTGGTAGAGACTAGAGATGTACCAATCCACTTATTTCACTTCCGATACCGATAAAGAAAAACAGACCTGAATTGACTTAGAATTTTTCTTTCTTTTTCAACAGAGATATAAATGTACTGACTTACAATTACAATTACAGACCCACAGCATCACAGGTCCTTCACCGCTCCTAACAGTAGGTGTGTGGTGCTTTTCCCCAGGCATCCTTCGTGTCATACTTGACCCACCTTCAGAGGCTGTTGCTCAACCTTCGTCTCATTTGACCAAAACACAAAGTTCGACTTAAACGGCCAGCAGAGTTTAGTGCACTCCACATATGAAGGTAAGACACAAACAACCGTCAGCATGTAGCGGTGTCTAATGGTTGTTACGGAGACTTGGTGAGCCAATCTGTACTGCAGCACTTTTTTTCCTTACCTCCCTTATCATCCTACTCATTAGCGAGAAAAATATGGGTCCCTGTCCAGCCGAGAAACAGGCCTATGTGTCACGTCATATATATTCCCCAGGGAAAGTCACGATTTACTAATTGGAGGCGTCTTCAATGTCTGATTCAGTTCCCCACCAAATTCATGCACTCACATTAAAAAGCCTTTTCTTTTTCCCCAGTGTGCCATTATGCTACTGCAATAAAAATTATTTATTTGAAGGTTTTGTACAAATATTACCCCGGTTGTCCCTGTTTGTCCCTTGTTGTTTTGTCGAGGAATTTATTCTGACCTTCCTTCCGTCTGGTTTGTCCACCAGGAAGACCTCGCTCCAGATTTGGATCCCGGTGGTTTCCCTCTCTGAGCCCCCCCTCCAGGAGAAGCCGGTCAGAGGCTCGCCCGCATCTCCGAGCCAGTTTTCAGACGACTGGGCAACAGAATGTGCCAATTTATTAGTCAGATAATACTTGAGCTGCTGACCAGTGGCATGCTGTTTCAATTAGGAACGATTGCAAGAAAGCAAACTTTATGTGCAGCTAAATTATAAACTAGACTGGGAATTAACATAGGGAAAGAACAGATTGTACCCGTACAACTGGTGAAGCTATAAGTATGGGATGTACCCTAAACCCATCCCTAAAAAGCGCAATATCCAGAGAACAAATACATACTTGAGTTTTCTACATTTTGCTACATTATAGATTTCAGTCTATTTTATTGGGATTTTATATGATAAACCAAAGCATAATTTTTTTTTTACAAAACATTCAGATTTTTCTTTATAAATTAAAATTTGGAAATGTTGCAATCTAACAAGTTCTAAAAAGCTTAAAGAAAAGTGTCCTCACAGTATGATGCTTCCACCATGTAGACCTGCATTCGTATGGCCTACAAATGCAGGCCACACTTTTCAGAAAGGAAATTCCAGAATCAGTTTTAGTCCTCATCAAATTTCTCCACCACTTTCTGTTGGTCTATCATATAAAATCCAAATAAAACACTTTCAAGTTTGTGCTTGTGCTATGAGAAAATGTAAAACAGTTTGAAGGAGCAGTAGTATTTATTTTTCTATTGCATAATCAAGTAGCGTTTTTAACTTCAGATGTCAGAAAAATGTTATATACATCAAATATGACTGAAAATACTTTTTATTTAATTTAATACCTTGAAATTGGGCCTCTGTCTCTTTAAAAACTCATGTTCTTTCTGAAACTCCGTCTCTATTAACCCTTTAGCTATGGTTCTTTTTCTTTTTTTACCAGCGATTCACTGAGAAGTTTCTCCTATAATGAGCTCAGCAGATGCGCAGTTCCTCCAGGTGTCTGCTAATTGCTGCTGGCTAGTCTGAAGGAGCTGAGTGTGAGGACTGATAGAGGAGGAGGAGCTTTGTCTCGAAGGCGGAGCTAGGTCCCCCAGGGGTTTTGCACAGCTGAAAGGTTGCCACTGGAGATTCAGCGATTTCTCAAACATGCATTGAAGACTCAAAGCAACACTCCAGGTATGTTTTTGATAATGGAATAACATTATAGAATCAATTTTACATAATACTGCCCCTATTAGGGGTGTGAATACTTCTGAAACACACTATGACGTAAAGGTAGCAGAGCACCCTAAGTGGCTGGAGACCAATCGAAGAACACTTTGGGACTTTTTGTAAACCTTGATAGGCCAGAATTTATTTTTACACACTTCCTCTAACCGCTTCAACAAGGAGTCACATGCACTTACATGGTTGTACATGTAGCGCAGCATAAAGTCCATGAGGAAGGACTTGCCCTTGCGGAAAGCCCCCGCCACGGAGATGGCCACCACCTCGCGGTCCCTGACCTCCTCGGACAGCAGGATCCGACTCAGCGCCGCCTCGTCCAGCTCGAAGGTGTGGTCGTCTTTGACCAGCAGCACCTGGATGGGCCGGGCTCGTCCGTCCGGCTCCTCCTCCTCGGAGCTCCACTCGTAAACATTTTTGTCACTCAGGGACCCTGAAGGACAAATCAAGAGCCGTGAGCTCAACGCTCTCTCTGCGACGACGAGTTTCATGCTGTGAAACTGTTAGAAGAGCCAGCAGTTTCTGTCCGCTGTGACGACGGGCCAGACCTAGCAGTCCATTAAGTGAGAAGGCAGGAAAGACAAACCCCCGTTTTTGCAAGCGATGATATTCATTATACTGAATCAGTCCACTCCGTCCAATCTGCCGGAGCTCAATGAGATCACGCGGGCTAAAAGGTTTCCCAGCAGCAGCTCTGAGTGTTTCCAAGCATCAAGGAAGCTAACATATTTACATACTATCCAAACTTCTTAAATAACTCAAACAGCTTGGATAGAAAGCATCTCTTAAAAACAACATATCTGAGATTATTAATTGCATTGCGATTTGGACTTTGCCATTCCAAACTAAGGAGCTAAACTGTTGCATTGTAGATTCAGATCTTTTTTTAAAACACTGCACTGTCTTTACAAATTAATTCATTTCTGCAAACCAGATTTTTTTATGTGTAGCAGAGTAATACAATCCGCATACCACATTTTTTCTGAACTTTATACATAAAAAATAATAATCACAAAATATGCACCACTAATGATTTTTTTTTTTTTTTTTTGGTGTATTGTGTAAACTAACATTACACAATAGTTTGTGGCTCTTGCATGATGAAAAAGTTGCAAAGGAAGACACTGTAGCTATCTACCACAACCACCCAGACTCCGCTTTAGGAAAATCTGATCTTGCCTTCCAGGAAGTGACTTGAAATTAAAGTCTGAAGCTCTGGTAACAGGAGGCAGCATTTAGGGTCGTGTCAGAAGATGCAACATAGAACAACTTGAACGTAGGGAGTAATTGGATCAACCGTTCTTCCGCTTCTTCTCTGTTTGGCCTCCCACTGCAGGGGCCTCCTCCCGGGCCCAGCAGATGACCTGATCACGCTGCTCCTGCCACTGCCCTTAAAACTGCTAAAGACGTCAGAAGCTGAATTAAGTGGGTCAGAGCGGCTCAACTCTGATGACAAACAGCAGCAGATTTTCATCTTTTCCCCTCGTTCCTCACACGGGCCTCTCCCACTGCCCCCTCACAAGCTGGTTGGACTCTAAAGGGATGTCAGAGACGGATGCTGGGAACCACTATAACCCTGATGATGGCAGATTTGGGATTTCTGATGCCATTTTACCTCAAAGGCATCACATAGCTACAGCAAAAAAAAAAAAAAAAAAAATAGAACAGTAACTGTAAACATTGTGAATAAAATTGTGATTTTTGGGGCCTGCAGAGGCCTAAGCTGTCCCAACAGAGCGTTTTTCTGTCAACCAATCACCGCATTTCATCTATGTAATGGTAATATATATATTTTTTTTTTAAATGAACGGGTCTCATTGTGCCTGCAGAGGCCAACTGCAGCACGGTGTTTCCTTCCATACTAACAAGATACAGACGCCGAGACATTAGAATGCATAGAACAAGCTTTGGTCTCAATGTCCCGAAACGACAACAAACCGAGCATATGACACCCAGAGCGCTGCATCGTTTCCACCCTTTGTGTGAAATATGAAATGGTTTTTTTTGTACGTACACTCACCCCAGCTGTCTCTCTCGGGACGGTGTTTCACCATGATGCGGTCCTGTTATCCCCCGGGCTCGAAGCGTAAATGAGCGACCCTAGTCGGTAGTCATGAGCGTATAGAGCTGGGAGGATGCACCTTATCTCCAGCACAACGACGTTCCTGTTGAGGGAGGATGATGGTGCTTTTATTCACCGCGTGAGACGCTCATCTCGTCGCCAGAGGGCGCTGCAGTCTGTTGTCCCAGCACTGAACGGCGACTGGAGCCTAATTAAAAAAGCATAGAACTGTACAAAAAGTGTACATTATGTGAAAATGCCTCCGTTATTAAAAAAATGATCGAATATGAGCGTTGCAGTGGTGAACAATTATTTTTATAAAGCTGCCCATGCAGTTTATATTTCTGTCGGTAGGTGGAGACATTGCCCAACTGTTGGAACCTGTGCTGCTTTCAGAGACATTACGGAGTTTTTAATGTGATAGGAAAAGGGAAAAATACTTCTTATTTCGTCATTTAATCCCTTTGTGGTTTTCTTAGATTCTGGCCCATGCTCAGACTCGCTCTGGCAAACAACAATTTAAAGTAATATAAAATAGTTTCTATGATCAGGAGGAGGATTTCACAGCCATTTCAGTTTCATCAAAAATAATCTGTTATATCTGGACCAATAATAAATAGCATGCGACACAAAGTCATAAATAAATCTTAACTAGGTGTGAGCATTGAGAATTATTATGACTATCAACGTACAAAACAAATTTCATATGGATTTTAATTGTGACACTTCTGTCCTTGCATAACAAACTGGTGTGAGTAGTTACAAAAAGCTCTGTCTATAGGTCCAAAATGAAAGTGGTGATGGACGAAATAGAATGCATTGACTGTAAACTAAACTAAAAAATAACTAGTATACGTCTTGAAAACAAAGATTTAATTTATTATTTAGTTAAAGTTGAAGTCCATGTTATTCTAGTGGCCGCATTTTATATAAATTATATAATCATTGTCGTGTTTTGTATGCGTAATCAGCATTATAGCATTTTAAGTATTAACTAGCGAAAATTGCAAGTTTCATATCTGGTACGGTGTTTTAAAATAATCAGTCTAATTTTTCTTGGTACCGTGAACGCACCGTAAGACACAGACCATCGACAGCAGCGATTAGCAGGACACTGTTGCTTTAGAAGAGAGCGTTTTCTCTAACTAAATCCTGACAACTGTTCTATTATTAGCGCGGTGTGACGATGGAGTTCAATACATAAAATGTCGGAGCTTCTTTAAAGCTGCCAGCGGAGGGAAATGACATGTCAACGGGGAAACTTAGGGCTGAGATTTCTGGGGGGGATTGAAGTAGACTGTGACGCCTGTTCTGCTCTAAAAGAGACGGAGTGAGCTGCAGCCAACTGAAGTTTACTACTGTTTCCTCGATAACAAAAGAGCAACATTTCCACTTTCTGAAGCCTTTATTCGACGCCGCAACAATAGTTAAAGTCTCGGAGGGGATTCAAAATGCGACACGGAGGCATTTTGTGTGTTTGCGTTGAAAAAGGTAAGCCCAGTTTGAAGTTGAAAGCAGGCGGAGAGCTAAGCTTGTGCGTTAGCTAGCATTAGCCTACGTGCCCCGTCGCTAAGCCCTGGGCTGGCTGTGGCTATTTGCTGGAATGTCCACAATTTTCCTGGTAAAAGTATCGCAAAGTAATGCTTGTAGACTGAGGCTGTTAAAAAACAAACTCTTCTGAGCTAGAATTGACTACTCAGTTGGTCTTGTGTGCTTAAACTACTGCTCCGCTAACAAAGAGAAGTGTCACTCGTGTTTTATAACACTTGCTCTCTTTAAAGGAGAACGCGTCGTGGGATTAAAACTTTTAATTTAGCCCTCCTAACACTTTCACAAACTTTGTCTCTGCGTCAGGACATGAAGCTCAGAGAGGCGCCGTCTGAATAGCATTGGTGGAGACTGTCCTCTCAACCACCCACACCACGTTTAAGCAAGCCAACTAAATGTAAAGGATCCCTCGGTTTCAAGCCACCATGGATATCTATCCCCGGCCGAGCGGCGAAATTCAGAGGAAGAACCCCCAGCATGACTTTGAGCTCATCCAGAGGGTGGGAAGCGGAACATATGGAGACGTGTACAAGGTAGGCTGAATTTGCTGGTTCCCACAGTCTGTCATAGGAGCTGGAGATGGTTTGGTTTACCTAGGTCGTGACTAATCGGCCCATATAAACTGTGTGCTGTTTGTTTTGTAAGCCATTGACATGTGACAACCTCATTTGTCTTTAGTTTTTGACTGAAACCCTGAAAAAAACAATTATGAGTATCGCTTCGTTAAAATTGTATGATTTGGGCTACATATAGTAGTTTCCAATAGTATACTTTTTTTTTAGCCTTTTCAATTTATGGAGCAATTAGCTGCTTAGTCAGTCAGCTGTTTGCTCAGGTAGAGCCTGCAGTCACTGACTTTGACAGACATGCTGTTTGCAGCTTGCCACTTTAAAACAGTGTTACAGGAAGTGCCACATTTAATTTCCAGATATTGTTTAAGACAAGAACCTTTTCCACAAAATAGCTCAATTCTCTTAAAAAAAGCATAGCAGCTTCTGCCAGCTGACTGACAGTGCTCAGAAACAGGTAGGGGAGGGGAAGAGGTGGCTTACTCTGTGCTTCAGTGGGCGGACATTATGGACACTCCCCACTTTCTGGGACATCAGTTAAGGACTTATGTTGGTAGCAAAAATGTTAAAATAATTTTTTTTAAATATATTATCATTCCTTAAACTGGTCATTGAATTTTATTAGAGTTGTTATTACTAAATGCCAAATGTTTTTTTTTTTTTTTTTTTTATCTCTACATAATTCATGTTTAAATCAAAAGCCTGACACGTAGGTATTTACTAAGTAAAGAATTGGTGTTCAGCTAGGGTTTAGCTCTGCAGGAACATAATGTCACCATAACCTCTGAAGTTTACGTTATATATAAGCAGAGTTCTGCCGAGAAGATCTGATGTAAATTTAAAAGGCAAACAATGACATTAACCAAACCGAAGTAGTCCACAGTTTATGTATTATTTTTTGTATATTTCTGAAACTGTGACAGTGGCACATGTTTGCAAACCATCAGCGGGACATTAAAAGTCTGACTGAGCTTACATTTTCTCATAAGTTTATTGGTTACTTTATGTGACGTGTTTTGTGCTAATGGGCCGCGTGAAAACCCTTTTCACACATCAGTAATCGTGCATTATAAAATCAACTGAGGTATTGTAACCTAAAGTGTGGAAACGTCTTCTTGTTTTAGCCACACTGTTGTAATGGATCAGGAATTGTTCATTAAAAATAATGACAGACAGAAAATGGCGCATCAGATTTCCCTCAGTTATTTCCTTGAGTTTTATTTTCCTGGGCTGCCCTTTGCTTATTTAATCAGCTACAAACTCACTGACCATCTCCAGAAGTGAAAGCACAGCCCGCCTGTCATGGCCTCTCTCCATACAAAGCTCCTCTGGTCAGCTCCCCCCTCCCCCAGACAGGCCACTGGTGGAATGTAGCGCCTGGTATTCACACAGAGCTCCCAGGCGGGACGGCTGCAGCGGGCTGAAATACGATCCAGCCCCTGTCTAAACACGCGCTTTACTAAAGGGTGTGTTCAGAGCTAAAATGACAGCAGAAACACCTCAAATAGGAAAAATGTCCCCGTTTAGGCTGCCTTGCACAGATCTGTTTTAGGAAGCAGCTTTCCTAACCTTTGGATAGTTACTACAGACTTTTAAAGATGGCTGGGATGCTCCGCAGCAATAAGAACCCAATAGAAAAAAATTAATGGATTTTGTTCAGCTTATAATGCTGTCGACATTTCTTAAATGTTGGAGCAGGGACATGTTGACATTTATGCTTCTTTACCTCTGTTTATTTAAAGATATACCGTACTTAAATTTTTTTGTCAATAGAAAATATTTTTTTCCATACAGTACAGGGTTTCCTTTACGTGTAATTGATTGTGGAACACTACTATGGCAAAATAAAAGCTGCCGCACCTTCAAAATGAAGATTTGTTGGGGTTTTTTTCAATATGTTAAAACAAGGTAAAGCATCTGATGCATACAGAGCCTATATATGTGCAGTTAAACTAACCATAAGCAGAGTTTGAAATTAATTTAAATAAATATCATTAAAGAAATTACATTATGTTGGAAAACCAACAATACTAGCTGTTTGGCTGTGACGCTGCCTCCTGTGTGCTGCGCTGCTCTCAGGAGTGAAGCAAAACTAGAGACAACCATCTGAAGTAGAGGGAGAGAAAAGGCTAAAAACGAAGGTTGAGTTGAACGCATTTTTCGTTCAAGGCTGTAAAAACGACCCTACTGTTAATTTGTGTTGCTTTTGAATGATAGTAACATATTTAATTAGTATAATTATGGCTATTGTGGCCATTTATGCAAAATTTTGTGGATTGTAATTTCTACCAATTTAGTTTTCTTCTTTGGGCAGTTAGAATATATTTAAGTTAGTTTAGAATCAAAATCTGTAATTAATTTTTTATATTTGGAATTGTTTAGGTTACGTTGGTAATTGTCAGACGCTCCCATTAATTTGAGTAATTAAGAACACACCGGGTGCTTTGTGGAGGTTTATTGTTTGGCAAATGTCTGGTGTGTTGATGGGACGTTTTGTAAATGATTTTTTTGGCCACTTTTTTGAACTTGAAACATCACATTGAGTTTACTTTCGTTTTCAACCAAGTTCTAAGAGATTTTTAGTAATTATTTTGTCGCTTTTTAAAACATTTTTTACAAGAAATAAAGCATGTGTATATATTTTGTTCAAAACAATCAAGTCGGAAGTGTGTGCAAATAAAACCACCTGTTACCGCCCACGGCCTTTGCTCTCTCTTTGTTGGAAGACAACGGCCTTCATGCATAATGTTTCAGGGTACAAAGGTTCCCTGGTATTTAATCAGCAGCGTCGTCAAACTTGTGTTTAACATACTCTATTTTTTTGAAAGCAACATCTGTGAGAGAACAAGGCCATAAATAAGCACATTCAGCTGAGAGGCGCAATATTTCACCTGCTCCATGGATCAGTGTGAGTCGAGCAGTCAAGGTGTGCCTCAGCCGTCCACACAGTTCCTTTATTTTGTAATCCTTTCCAAATAAAAGTGGAGTGAAAACAGGTGCAGGATGTCTCTGTAGTTTGTTTTTTTATTCCGTGCATGTGCCGAACTGCCTGGCTGGAAAACACACCAGTGGTTGGAAAGCATCTTGGAACAAAATTTGCACCAAGAGATGAAGCTCTAGAAAGTTAGCGAGTGTTTCAGCAACAATTCGTCTGTCAAAGCAACCCTTCAAGTAAGCTACTTAAATATATAGTAAGAGTAATTTCCCCTTTCTTCATCAGCTGTGCATTCTCACAAGCATATATATCCCATCATTTACAGTCACTTTACTTATTAATGATGCACATGTCAGAAAGCCTTGGTCTTGCATACTTGATGAAGAGATGAGACGTCAGGATTTCTGCAGCATTCATTCAGAGGCTTATATTTATTTTCACAAAGTGTCGGAGTTTCCAGCAGGCATGTAGAGGAAGAATCATCCAAAACCTGAGATGGCTTCATTTTATCCTTTCTCGGGACAACAGGATTGAAAAACCTAGACATTTTATTGTCCCTCTTCTTTGTATTTTTTTTTTTATTGCTAATTAAATCGGTAGGAGAATTCCCTACAAGTGATCTGAGCTTCATAAATCTAGAAGTTCACCAACTTATGACTCCTTTTTTTGTGAACACGTCCTGATGGGTAAAATGAGACTTGACTTCTTCTCGGATATTGTTGAAGTTCTGTGCATAACCGAATCTGTGAGCCACAAGGCAGTTTCATGTTAGGTTTGCGTTATTGCAGCTGCTGCTGTTGTTCTAACTAATTTCTCTTCTGCAGCTTGCGCATAATCATCTGGGTGGCTACGTCTGGCTGTTTCTCCCATTATTAATGAATGTTTATGTCTATTGCTGTGAATGGGATCTCAGGATAGGGTGAACATTGTGCCAGATTAATTCAGTTTGCTGTCTAACTGCGCATTTGTTGTCTTATGGCATTTTGGAAGTTATTCCAATTTTCTATTTTGTTTATTTTCCTTCTTCTAATTGTCTCCTTTGCACAGAAGCATTTTGTGCGACTGCAGTACCTGTTCCCTTGAAACATGTGAAAAACGTTGTATGTTACACCAACAGCATATTCTCATAACATTAATATTTTTAATCATTAACCACCCTTAGTTTACAGTTTAAGTCTTCTCTATTTATGATTATCTAAATGTTTTCAATGGTTATTTGATTTTTTTTTTTTTTTTTGCTGACAGACCACATATTGCCTGGAATTTTTTTTACAATAAAGCGCCAGCTAAAATCTATACAGAATAAGTTTGTATTTCCTAGAAAGTAACGATTGACTGTATTTTATTCTAATTTTGACTCTTCCACTGTCACATGATGCCTCTGCAGTCCCTTACAAAAGGAGTTTGTTGCTGCAACTTTTCAGTTACTTTGGTTTTGTTGCTATTTGCTAGACACATCAGCACTATAGCTAAAAACAACAAAAATATAATAAAAGCATTTTTGGACAGTTTTTATATGTCACTTTGGTATTGAAAATAAAAGGAATCTATTGGACATTGAAACAAATTCCTAATTGTAAATACAATAATGTTAATTCTAAATTTGTCAAGAATTGGATGTGAAATAAGGAACTGAGTCTCAAACGACTCAACAGTTCACTGATGAACATAAATGTAAAAAGAAACCAAAGTTAAATTTTTCCAGAAAAGCTTTATTAAAGTCATAGCAAGGTGAATGAAATAAAGTATTTAACAAATGAGTTGCAGTTACTCTAATCTCTTGTTGCGCACGGAGAAGTCAATGAAACTATTTTTTTCTCAAGTCTGACACAGATTAGTTTTTCTCGTCAGACGTCTGTTGCATGTCGCCCTCCCCCTCATTCCATCAATCAGAAGATATTACAGGTTTCTTCTGAAAGCGTCTTGTCAGCTGCATCTCTTACATGATAAACAATTGCAGAACTTCTCCTTTCCTGCTTCAGCTTTTTTTTTCAAGTTGGTTACTTCAACTTTAGGAAGTGTAAAGTGAGACACAGGTTGCAAACAAGTGTGAAGTTACTAAATGCACACGCTTTAAAGCAGAACTGTTGAAAGGTTCCAGTGTAAATGAAGCATATTATGTCACATAGCTGTGCAGACATGCAACAGAGCAATGCATGACAATAAGAAGGCCTCATTCTGTCAATATATTCATTTTTTGTGTTTTGCATCTCAAAGTGTCCTACTACTCTATTTCCTTTGTTTAAAGCTGGTAGCTGAACAACAGTGATGAACGTTATACACACTGGATGGGCTTGTTGGGTTTTTTTTACGGTTGATTTAGTTTCACTTTCCATCACTTCTTCTCATGGATTAGGGAGTCTCTCATCTTGACCTGGATTCACAAGACCCACATCCTGCTTTGACACAGAAATTTCACAAGGCATGAGTAATTGTTGGGATGAGCGGTGGACCACCGCAATGAATTCAGATGTCAAATGTAAAAAACAGCCACACTTTGAACATTGTAATTTACATGTATGAAGAGAGACTGAATTATAAATCCATTAAAACGTACCACAAGCTTGACTTAAGCAAAGCTCATTTGAAATATTGGAAGGTTTAAGGCTGACTTCATTGAATAGCACCTTCTTTTTGCAAGTCAAGTGATGCTTTTTTTAAAATTTTATTCAAGTGAACTAGGAATCTCCCGATATATCGATATCAGAAATTGGTTTATTGGCCAAAAAACAAGTATCTGATTATATTGGCTTTCCAGAAGATCTCTGGTCCCGTATTTAGTCTTCCCCAGCATGTCTGTCTCGCACACACACCCATTGGTTAGTAATAAATGGCTCAGTTGTTCTCACATCTATTGTTCTTTCTTGATCAACCCTTCTCTAACATTCCACACTACAAAGTAATAAATGTATGTATGATTCATGCTGGTATTGAATTGGAACAGTATCGGTATCGGCCAATTCTCAAAGCTGCAATAATCACCTTTTCAGAAGTGGAAAATCAGGACATGCCTAAAATAAATTGTAGAGGCATGGCTTGTAGGATCCAATCTATTTAATTTATAAATCACCTTTTAAAAAAAAAACTAAACAAAAACAATAGGTTTACCCAAAGTGCTATACAATATGGACAGATAAAACTGAGACGATAATAGTATTAAGATCAAAACAGTAAAAGCAGAATAAGATGTACTAAAAAGATGATGGAATTTAAAAATGGAAAACAACAAGCCAGCTTGCATTGTTTCAAAAGCCACTGAAGACAAAGTGTGATTTTAAGAGAGACTTGGGGTGTTTTCACACCTGATAATCTGGTAAACTGTTTGATTGGGGTCCAAAATTGCAAAATTTGTTACATTTCCAGCTGGTGCTGGAAATTTGGATCATTTGACACGCTGCACTGTGTCAAATGATCCAAACTAATTGAAAAGCTATTCCCAACCTCCTAACCAGTGGAGACGCTGCTCCGAAAATGTAAGCAAATTTAGAGTGGCATCAGGTTTTAGAGGTTTCTCTTTTGTCGTTGGTAACAGACCACTCGCCTTTTCTCCCTCTCTTTCATTTGTTTTGTTTCTCTTAACCCAGAATGCCCTGCACTATAGTCTGCGTCCTGCTTTTGGAGCGGTCTCACATGCATTCGAACCAGACTTTCTAGATAAACAAACTAGAGCTTCAATAAAGCTGATTAAACAGGACTTTAAGGCCTGCACTCTTAAAAACGGCAACAGAAGATTCTTGATGACAAACTTGTTCCACAAATAAAAAGGCCTGATGTCCTCTGGACTTCAGATGTGATTCAACCAACAGAAGCTGGTCAGCGGATCTGAGGGCTCTTGGTGAAACATAAGGCTGAAGCAAATTCAAAGTACGGAGGAGCAGGACCATTAAGGCATTTAAACGCCAAAAGAAGGATTTTAAAATCAATTCTTTGTTGCGCTGACAGCCAATGAAGGGATGACAGAACAGACGAGACGTGTTTGTGGTTAAAAACGATTTGAACAAAGTGATCCCAGCATAGAGTGAATTGCAGTAATCTAGTTGCGTTGTGAGAAGAGAGCATGGATTTTTATCTCCAAATCTGACAAGATGGGTTTTAGTTTAGCAACCTGACATAACCGGAAGAAACTTTTCTGCAAAACTCTCCTGTACTGGTGTTGTACTGGTGTTGAATGAGGCTGAGGTTTTAGTGTGCAGAAGACTTTTATTACTTTGCACAGAAGCAAACATCTCACCAAAATGTAATTTTATTGCTTTAATGCCCCCTGTCTATCTAGGTTGTTTTAATGGTCATTGTATTTTATTTTATTGGTTTCATATTGCTCATGTTTTCTTTGCTCGATAAATTGTTTAAAAAGGAAAATAATGTTGAAACCTTTCTATACATCCTTCAACTTTAGTAAATTCCTTTCATTGCATTCTACTTCTCTACTTTAGAGCTTAAGCAACGATTTCTGAATTGATTAATCTGCTGCTCAAAGCAAACATTTGGTCCATAATCCTCCTTTCATCTGATCCTGTTAGGGGTCACCATGATGTATCATCTGCCTGCATTTGCTCTATAATGTCGGGTTATCGTGAAAAATGTGTGTCACATCCAAACGAGTCCCATATCCAACATGTGATATTAAAACAACTCTGATAAACTGTTGCGAATTAGTATACAGGTTGTAATTTCATCATCATATGACTCAACTTTAAAGCACCAATATCAACAAAGGTTCTGTGTTTTTTTTGTTTTTTTCCCTCTTGTTGATATGCTCCTAAATTTGGTCGTTTGTCTTTCAGGCTCGAAATATTCAAACAGGAGAGCTTGCTGCTGTGAAGATCATAAAGTTGGAACCAGGTAGGAGTCGATCGTTATCTTTTTATGTCTATTTTTTAATCACTCTGTACCGTTAAATTATTGGTTGTGCTCATTCTAAAGGTCTGAATGTGTGTATTTTTTCAACAATTTGAATTAAATCCTAGGGATGTCTTAAAAGAGTTTATAGGGTGTTACAGCTTTAACTGTTATCCCTGTCTCTTGGGCTCTTAAGAAAGAAAAGGTTTGGTCTATAATCACTTTGTGTGTGTGTGTGTGTATGTATGATGGGGTATAGGAAGACATTTATGACCGTGCCCAGCTCAGGGTCTGTGCCAGTAATGACCCAGTGACAGAGTTAGTGTGATCCAGATTACAGGGATTACGAAGAGGAGCTTTGCACCATAGACGTGCAGACAAAACCGTGCTGATTACCGGCCAGGAAAGGAAGAGATTCACTTCTCTGTTTTCATTCATCTCGGCCCGGTCGGTGCTGGCGATAGTCCCCCTGTGAGATGATTAATGTGCTTTGTTTAAATTACACACTTGTTTTGTTTCCTCTAAAGCCCAGTTGGATTAAATTATTAAGGTTTTTTTCTTGACAAAATGGAAATAAATAATAATTTGACCTAAAATAATAACATTCTTTTGGATTTTTTTTTTTCTTGGGAGATCAAGGATCAGCATAACTTAGGGAACTTTATGGCTTTCTAAAAGATGTTTTGCATTACTTTGCAAGACACTCACTATTTATTTGCACTTAAATAGCCTGCCAATATATTAGCCTCATCAAGTCTGAGCAGGAGACTCAGCAGGCTTAACCCAAATTTCCTTGAATCAGAATCTTCATAGTGTCCAGTGAACCTTTTTTTTTTCTTTCTGGTTCATTTCCCCCCACCACTGAGTCTCTTTTTATCACTAAAGTCTGCCTTTTCTGAAACTCAGCAGTGTCCTTTTCTTCGGCGAGCTACGAACTTTCCAGAAGGAGAACCGCCTCCAAGATGTGCTGAGAGCACACGCAGAGGAATACAGATATTATATTTCATCAGTGTGTGAATCCTCACACACAAGTCAGTGTTGCTTTAGCTTCTTATTGTTCTTGTTTATCCTTTTCCCTTTTGTGTTTTATTGCTCAGAGCTGTTTTAGGCTTTCGCTTGTTCTGCTTCCTTCCACCCGTCAATCAGCAGTTCCATGACATGTTCTTGTTTTGATTGATTTGCATTTGGGATTTAGTGGTCTTGTTTACATCTTTGAATCTCCATAACTGAGGCCACTAGTAAACACAAGGTGTTGCTGGAGAAAAAATAGCAGGAATGGCAGCAGAAGGAACATTTATAGACTTAACATTAAAAACACAACACATTTAAACTTAATTCTGCATGACTAGATTGAGTTCAGTTCAAAACAATAACGTTGTTGGATACCTCATTCCTGGATTATCTCCCAACTCAAGCAGTTTTCTTTTTCTTTTGTCTTGATTCTTGCAAAGAAAAAAGGAGTAATTGCTGTTAAGTGCGGTAGTAAGCCACAATTCATTTGTTAAACAGCTACCATTCATGTTTGATTCATTCGTGGTCTTTTTTGACTTATAGGTTTTAGACTTCCTGTGTCTTTCTTTAGGAGAAAGAGACCCTTTTTTTTATGCACAGCTTTTTGTGCAAGTCGTTTCTCAGTGCGAGAGGTAAACTGCTTTGGGTGGATCGTGCAATCCGACGGGTTAGACGAGAACTAGTAGTGCTGGCATAAAGTACACAGCTAGGAGTGTTGAGGCCCCCGGGGCTGCAGAGCGCTGGGGTTCATCTACAGCGCTCTGCATTGAACAAAGTGACAACCAAAATGGCGTCAATGTTAGTTTTTTAGTTTTTGCTAACCTGACGCACCAAGTCTGCATGTGTTGGTTTTATCAAACGACGTGGCTGCTTAAGCTTCTGTTTAACAGGTTTAAACAAACGGGAACTTAGTTTTCCAATTTCTACCCAAAATATTTCTCATTCAGACCTCTAAATCTAGAAATAAACATTCTGTATGAACTTAACATCTAGAGACTTGTACACAATGAATTGAAATTTGACACGAAGAGCAAGAATGTGTGTATTCAGAGTAGAGAGGAAGTGGCTACATTCTCAGGCCTAGACTCATCGAGAAGAGAGGTCTGTGGGGTGACAAGTTACTTGTTCTTCTCTTTTAGGTCAAGCTTAGTCACGTCATTGCAATTAAATTTGCTTAAACATTTGTCACTCTTTGGTCTCTATCATTAAATGCATCTGAAAACAGCTCCAGTAGTTCCTCCTTCTGTTTGTACATACTGTACACATGCATTTTTTAAAATTCTGCAACTTCAGTTCAAGGCCAGCTGATGTTTATTGCTGGATGGTTTGGCTCTTATAAGCATTCCTTCAGACTTGCATTGAAGCAGCACGAGGGAGGTTAAAGTCCAGCGGATAATTTGGTGTTTCTATCATCGAGTGGAGTGACAAATATTTATAATGCTTTAACCTTTTCGTTTAAAACATGTCACAACCATAAACTCCAATGTGTTTTTTTTGAAATTTTGTGATAAAACATGTTTAGTCGTAAACTGGAAAGAGTCATGACACATTGTAGGAAATGTGAGAACTTTCTCTGGGGTCAAATGTTTTTATTTTTATATTATTTTATTTAATAATGAGGGTCTATCTGAAAATATGAGTTTATGGAGTAGGAGTTCATAAGTTTCTTACGTCTTCCTACTCCTTTTCAAGCATGTTAAGGTTATTGTGGTACAATATACTGCTATTATGTTCGAAATAAATAAATGAATTAATGTGATCAAATTCAACTTTACGGCCAAGATCAGATTGATCGTTTCAGGCCTAAATGTGACGAGGTTGAGTTATTTTTCAAAGAAGAATATGCAGTAATGTGCAAAGTTGGTAGAGACACAGTCTGAAACAACACCACTTTGAGCTGTAATTGTTGCAAAGTGGTTCTGTGGAGTATTAAATTATAGATGCAGAGTACAAATGCATGAAACATTTTTATTTTTTTAAATTGTGAAAAAAAAACTACCTGTTCTAGATCGTGACCTGCATAGTTTATACTGTAGAGCTCTGCACAGCTGCTCTATACTGATTAGGCTGAGTTTTGATGGTTTTTATGAGTCTATTGAGGAGCATTGTTTATTTACCATCCTGAAAACAGAATTCTCGTATTTGGTTTTGGGAATTCTACACATTCTGTTTGCAGATATTCTGCCTTTAACTCGTCATTGCATGGAAATAATGTTTTTCTGCAGCGCCTTATAGCCGGATACTTCTTAACCTTCTGTTAATACATTCCAGGTTGTGTGTGCACAGCTGGGAACAACTTGGCTTAAATGTTTCTTTTCTTCACTTCCTATTGGTCATGTGTGTTGCAGCTCAATCAAGTGGAAAGTTGCCTTGGAAATTGGCCTTTACTGCAAGCATTATATGATGGTTCCCGTGTTGTACTTATCTGCTCTGTAGTCTTTAATATCAGTGATGAAGAGCTGGTTTGTTTTGGTATTTCTATGAAGTAAATTGAGCCTTTTTGAAGACTGAAGCTTGCATATGGCACTATTTTTTTGTATCCTAGCCTCATTAAAATGTTTTCAACACATCAGTGACTAATAGTTTTCTTAGGTTTTGTGAAAAACCACAAAACAAATCAGTTGATTACCAGTGTGTCTATTGCAATAAGCAATCAATTAAGTCATGTCCATTTGCATAGCACGTTTCAGCAGCAAGGCAGTTTAAAGTGCTTTACATCATAAAAACATCATACAGTCATCAGTTATGAGATGAGCAAATAAGATTACATTTTGTCAAATGCCATCATCAAAATCATTTAGTAAATACACAGCAACACACAAATGAGTTTCTCTAGATCTTGCTACAACATTAGTCCTTTAATCCTGGAAATGTTCTTCAGGTGATAGAAGGCTGACTTTGTAATCGTCTTTATGTGGCTGTGAATGTTCATGTCAGAGTCCATCAATTGGGCCTGATCTCTAGATTCTAGCTGAATCTGTGACTCTAGATTGTTTCTTTGTAGGTCCAAAAATAATAACTCCGGTTTTGTTTCTGTTCAGCTGGAGAAAGTTTTGGCACATCCACATATAATGTGTTTAGTGTTTGGATGGATTTAAAGTAACCTGGTGGCATCGTAATATGGAGCATAGTTATGATAACTAATCTCATTTCTTAACCTGAGCTCGTGGGAGCACATAAATATCTAAATAGGAGGGCTCCCAGGATTGAACCTCGGTGGACTTCTGTCCACTTCAAAGAGAAATGACCTATTGGCACAAAGAAGTCCCTGTTCTTTATGTCAGATTCGAACCAGTTGAGTTCTGGACCGGAGAGTCCGACCCAATTCTCCAGTCGTTTTAGTAATATGTCGTGGTCAACAGTGTCAAAAGCTGCACAGAGGTCCAACAGAACCAGCACTGTGGTTCTTCCACAGTCTGTGTTGGTATGGATGTCATTGAACACTTTGACAAGGGCAGCCTGAGTACTGTGGTCGGCCCGGAAGCCAGACTGGAAGATGTTAAAGCTGTTGGTCATTGTTAAAAAGCTATTTATCTTTTGAAACAGCTTTTTTCAATAACTTTGCTGATTAATTGAAGGTTTATCGCATGATAAATTAAAGTGGGCTCAATAATTTCCATTATTTTATTTTATTTATTTATTTTAGCGCAATTTTGTTTAGAGATTTCATAATCCATTTTAATTATGGTTTCGGTTGTGTGTCATTTTTATTTTTGTTTTATTTGTTTTTGGTCGTTTTATTTCAGAAGTTTAAAATATGTTCCAGTTTCAGTGTGAAGTTTTCTGTACAAAATTAAAGTTTATTGATCTTTGAGAGGATGAACTTGCATTATTATGCCAATTTCACCACATTACTTGAAAATTATCTCAAAACGACAATATTATCATTTATAGCAATAATTATGGGGACAATTTATCATTAGCTAAATTTGTTATTGTGACAGGCCTAGTTTATATACTTATTGAATTGTTTTTGTCCATTACAATTTCTTGTTTTGTTCTTTGCTCTTTGAGATCTAAATATATAAAGGGCACTAAAAATAAAATCTATTGCTGTTTATTATCATTTTCATGCAGTCCAATTATTTGTCAGGTTTAAGTATAATTAAATTATTATAATTTTTTTTTTATGTCTCTTTGTTTTCAGGAGATGACTTTTCCATCATTCAGCAGGAGATCTTCATGGTGAAGGAATGCAAGCACCACAACATTGTGGCCTACTTTGGGAGCTACCTCTGGTAAGAGCCAGCTGAAAATAAACCTGCTTTTGTTTTTTTTGTCTTTTAATTCAGACTTTTCTGCTCTCCCAGTCAGTCCACGGTGAAACATTTACAAAATGTAAACTCCACCGTTTCTTTTTTTTATTTTTTAACCAACCGCCACACAAATGCCATGTTGTGTATTTAATTACTTCATCACACTAAAGCGTGAAACTATGACTCAAGGGTTTCAGCCTAACTTCAGTGCCCGCGTGCTGCTTTTATGTTTTACAGGGGTCCGGTTTTTTTTTTAAAGGCTTTTTATCTTTTGAGGAAGTAGACTCGGTCCGCCCAAAACTGCCTCAGAGTTCCAGCAGGTTTAACTGGATTTGAAGGCTCTGAACTCTTTTTTTATATGGCTGTTAGCTCAAGCGCACAGGTTGCAGCGCAGCAGGTATGTCTTGCCCGACAGCGCTCAACTGGGTACAGTGGAACAATAATGACCAGCCCCACCATGCATGAATTACAGGAACTACGTTTTTGTGTGGCAACATTCAAAGTTATGCTTAATGTAATAGCTCAACTTGTTTGCACGCCAAGCAAAAAAGGTGTGAAAAAGTAACACTGCAAATGGAGATCTGGTGCTGGCTATAATTAAGTCTTCTGCTTCAACAATCATGCTGTTTTCTTGGTTATGTTCATCCCATAATTAGATTCTGAATTAAACATCTGGTACCAGGCTAGACATCCACTGTACTTGGTAATGACAGCAAGTTTAAAAAAAGTTTAGAAAGAAACCGTCTGGTCCTGCTTTGGTCTATTTCTCAAAGCAAATTGACCAACTTTGCTTTGGCAGTCATACAAATTTCTCATATTGAAAACAGCAAACTTCAATGTGTTTTTGCGGGATTTTTTATTTTTATTTTTATTTTTTTGTAATAAAACAGATAGTAGTTCATAACTGTGAAGGAGGTAAGAACAAATGAACAGAAGGGAATGCATGCAAATAATAATGTCACTTGAGGAATGTCATAGGAAGTCCTATATGCAGGTTCCCACAAGCGATGTGGGAGAAAACATGTAATAGAAAGTGCTCAGGTCATATGAGTCCAAATTAAATTATTTGGCATATATGTAAAAAAATTTGGTAGAAGATTAGGAATCATGACACACAATCTCCATGGTTGCAGCATCAAACTGTGAGGATCCTTTAGCTCTGCATGGCCAGGGCTTTGGATATGAATACATATGAGCATTGTTTTGTATCTTAACTGACCTACAAAACGTATCCAACAGTATATGTTTGATCTTATTGTTTATCAGATTTTTCTTTTTGTTTGTTTGTTTGTCTCCTCAAGTCGAGAAAAACTTTGGATATGTATGGAATACTGTGGTGGAGGATCCCTGCAGGACATTTATCACGGTGAGCTCATTCATTCTGTTTCTGAAAAGTCTTTTTGAGATCTACTGTTTGAACTCTACAAGAACTGAATGACCTTGTGTTTTTACAGTCACTGGGCCTCTGTCAGAGCTCCAGATTGCATATGTCTGCAGAGAAACCTTGCAGGTAAATGTATTCCAAATTAGGAACGCAATTCATGTATTATTGTGTATTCTTAGTTTTTTGTTTTTTTTAATTATTATCAATCAACTCATGATTAATTGACAAGGGGCATTTTCTTGAAAACCTGAGTTTTCTCTGGTATCAAGAGGGCTGGCTGTCTTTTTGTAGCATAAAGGGTTAAATTTTTCATATGCTGAATTAAAAAAAAAAAAAAACTCAAGCTATTAAGGTGAAACTTCAGGAGTTTGTCGAGTATTTATGTTTCCAAACAGAACTGCATAAAATGTATTTTTCATCCCACGCTGGACTCTGTTCAGACCGGTTCTCTTTTCTGTTCTGACATGGCCCTGCCATCTTTATTTCTGTATCAACTGGTTCCACTTAATAATGACCACTGGTGCCCTATTATGAATGGCAACCAAACTATAAGAAGGTCTAAGCAAACGTTATTAGTTGATCGATTTGAATTAATTTTAATCTCATAAACTATGATTGACAATTAATTGTAAGTTGGTTGGTTATTTGTTTGCATTCCTAATCCAAATGCATTTCATTAATATTGCAGTGTATTATTGTGACTAGTCAACTTTTAGCTGAATATTATTTCTTTTACAGGGCTTGGGGTACCTGCACATAAAGGGCAAGATGCACCGTGATATCAAGGTATTATTACTTTCATCTTGTTGCCTTATAATATTAAGGCAACACTTGTGTAAGTAGGTAACATTTATAGACGCTGCAGTACTAGTGTAAATATCTGCAAATGCATTAGTTGTTTCTGAAGCAGTGCAGTTTCATGAAACTCTTTTACACCCCTCACCGCAGCAGAGGTGCGAATTTAAAAGGATATGGGCCGCTACAGTTGCAGTTTTAGGTTTCAGTTTGTGCTGGATCGTGCATCGTGCATGCTCAAAACGCTGGAGCCTATTATCTTTTCTCAGCTCTATGCAGCAAGCGCTTCCTGTTTCCTCTACTCTCACCACAGGATGCTACCACAGAGTCCGTCAGTCACGGCCAACATAAACAATGCTAAAAGCTGCGATGGCGATGTAATTTTACTAGAAGTTAGACCAGTTATAGTCGTTGATTCAATCAGAGCAGCTGCTAATGGCCGAGACATGCCATCTTGTTATGAAACCCCTAACGCCAAGCTTTAAAAACTTGTTTTTGGGATTTGTCAACAGGGTGCAAACATACTCCTAACAGACAATGGAGATGTGAAGTTGGGTAAGAAACTCATCACCAAATTAGTGTTACTTAGAGTTTAAAATCAGTTGTTTGTGTGCATGACATGATCTGAAAAACTCTCCCAAATTTTTGTTGCAGCTGACTTTGGAGTTGCTGCCAAAATAACAGCTACCATTGCAAAAAGGAAGTCCTTCATTGGTACACCTTATTGGTAAGTGTAGCTCCTTTAAGGCAATACCAGCGGCGAGATATGCTTCATCCTCCCGTCTTTTCTTCGTTCAGGATGGCTCCTGAGGTTGCAGCGGTAGAGAAGAATGGCGGCTACAACCAGCTGTGCGACATCTGGGCTGTTGGCATCACATCCATTGAGCTGGCAGAGCTGCAGCCTCCGATGTTTGATCTGCATCCGATGAGGTATGTCACACCCGTAGCAGCCATCGGTCAAACCTTCCTCGTGTGATTCTCGGTCCGCTTCCTGCTTTTGTTTTTCCTCGAGGGTTTCATCACCTCTTGGTGACTTGTGCGGTCTTCCTGTTAAAACAAAGTGTGCTTAGGTCATGAATAGAACATGATGTATGCCGTTTCACTAATTTTGGGACACCTTCCTTTTGACTCGTTGCTTTGTTTTATCCAGGGCTTTGTTTTTGATGTCCAAGAGCAGTTTCCAGCCTCCTAAGCTAAAAGACAAAAACAAATGGTGAGTCTCTGGGGAACAATGCATGTTCTGTCAGTATGATTGACACTTAGGGTAATTTGTTTCAAGCAAGGATCTTTTTTTATACAGGTCTGCTGCTTTCCATAATTTTATTAAAGTCTCTCTCACAAAGAACCCAAAGAAGCGGCCCACCGCAGAGAAACTTCTACTGGTACGTCTCTGTTTTTGGATGGGTAAAAACAGTAAATATGCTTCTATGCTTGTTTGACTAACTGAGGTCATTATAGTGGAAACATTTATTCCTTTTTAGAACTTGAACCCAATCGGAAGAGAAGGTTTTCACCGGTTCTGTAAATGCTGGAATAGAACTTCACAATCTGAAAAAGAGATTTTGTGGGATTTTGTTTACCTTTTGTTCTATAGGGTCTTTTAGAGAACTATATATATATATAT
>CAEFZY010060031.1:0-27250 GCA_903066815.1 Brachyrhaphis roseni | reverse complement strand
GACCCCGTGACCAAAGATTGTTTGTCTGTGGGAGAAGCTGTTCAGAAAGGCTGGATGCCAAAAGATTCAGCTATTCGTCACATGGAGGCACAATACCTGACTGGGGGGCTGGTAGATCCTGCCACTGGTCGTAGAGTCGCCCTCATAGATGCAGTTGGATCCAAAATGATTGACAATTCTATTGCAAGAAACATCCAAACCGAGTCAGCCTATATCAAAGATATTGTGGACCCTATAACAAATGAGAAGATCAACTACAAACAAGCTCTGGATCGTTGTAGGAAAGACCCAGCAACTGGCTTGCCTATGCTACCCGCCTCCTCCAAAGAGTCAGGCTACAACTCTTCAAAATATGCACGTTTCTAGAAATGTTCAAAGTTTTCTGATCTGAAACATATTACAGAAAAATGTTGCTGTCAAATATCAAAAGTGCATGGAGAATTCGTTGTATTTACAAGATATATTTTGACATAGGAGAAACTTAAGTCTTTTGCCAGAACAAAATAATTGCTGCTGAGTTGCATTTGTTTACTGAAAGGTCTCATGTGGGTGTATTTGTTTGTCTTTGTTTCATCTTTATGATTTAACTGAAGAAGAGAAATTTTGTTTTTCTTTGATATTTTATTTGGTTGGGATTTTGGGACATGGTGCAATACTATTTGCTAAAATTGAATAAATTCACAAACTCTTTATTTTGTAAACTTTTTATTTTAACATATTTGATCTCCTTTGTCTAGTAAAGTTTTACCTGCTACAGTGGAAAGAAGCATAATGCTGAATTTTGGAGGTATGAGTGGTTCATCGTAATGTGAATATGAGTGAACTGCCAAAAATATCTCACACCAAAGCATCCTTCTTGATCATTCTGACAGACCCAAAACCAATATTGTTTGTGGTGTTGGTGTGTTATGAATAACTCTTTATCTTAATCCAAATGACCAAATAAGAGGAACCATCTGACAATAAGGAATTTATAGCCAAACACTCTGTCAGTTATTTGTTTATGAATACTTCCCATCGTATTATATAACGATGGGAAGATCTACACACATTACCGCACACATTCACATAATAAACCACTTCTCTCTAAAACAATAATGTTTCAACTTAATACTTAAACTTCGAGTTAAAATACTTCAACAAACTGTTCAACTACGCTAGTAATGTTCAACTAAGCTGCAACGTAAAGTATAGCTACAAGCTAATGTCCAAGGTCCTCCTTATCTCCCCTCTTCAGAATACAGCCAATCAGTGCCAAGGAAAATTAATGGCACTTTTTGATTGGCTGCTTTACAAATGTTTGCCAATATTAAGTAGCATTGAGCCTCAATAGTTCATCTTCCAAAGCTGCATTTTCTCTGGAAAAAACAAATTTCTTTTTTTTTTCTGCAAATAATTGATGTTATGTTCTTCAGAATAAATATGCAAATAAATGAATCTGCAAATAATGAACAATGAATTAGAGAAATCCACTGTCATAAAAGTATTCATTAGGGTGATTACCAAATTCTACGTCTTTTCACTCAATCAGTAAATATTTCAAATGTAATCATTTCAATTGAAATACAGTATTGAGCTATATTTATATCTACTTTCTAACATTTCTGAAATGGCTCACTCAAAAATAGAATTTACCTTTCAGATTGATCTTGATAGATTTGAGACTGAAATAAACAATACAATTCATGAGACTGATTGGATTTTCAATATTAGAAGTACATCTTTAATTGTTTAACAGTCAACCCTCTATGAGTCTTTATTGTCTCCATTGAGTTGAGGCATTATTATCCATACACATCAAATCCGGTCTGTTTCGGTCGTGGAGAGGTACAGTGACTGGACTAATGAGATTATTCAGGTACCTTTGGTTTGTCACACAACCATTCACAAAGGGTAGAGCAGTTTTGTATTGACTATACACACCTGCCTAGAGTATAACACCATCACCACCTTCAAAACCTCCTCTGGTGACAGCAGTGTCTGCTGCATGGCACTGTCCTTGATACTACAGCTAGTGTTGGGACCCATAAATCTGGCTCAGTGTGGAAGAACATTCATCCTAGAACAACACTGAGGCTCATAAGTTCATCGTCGAGCGCAAATGCTTTCTGACTCATGCAAGACAAAAACTTCAGTACCTTTTATCATTGCCAGGCCCTTGAAGTCAGTCTAGCATAAAGGCAAAGCTGATTTCAGTGATTTGTGATGGTCTCTCAATATTGTTCCACTGGACATTGTTTACAATGAAGCAGTTATTATGGGATATGGATAAATGACATTCAAAGCTTTATCGTGAGTCCAAACTATTTGTGTCTTTATAGCAAACTGCTGCTCACACTCTACGTTCATTGGCAATGCTTTCTGAGAACAACCGATTTGAAGGGTCACAATGTCACTGTTGATTGACTGTTAGGGGGACTTGGTGTAGATTCTCAGTCACCCATGACTCTTCTCACACAGACAGGAATGAAAACATTTTGGACAAGGAAGAAGAGTGATTCGAGACAGGAGTGAAAGACCAGCTTGAGATTAAGGTCTTGGGGTATCCTAGAATAGTTCTCACTCTTTGGCCTTGTTACGTTCCCAATCCAACATGTGATAAGTGGGAGAAACTTGATGTATATGAACACTTCCTAAAGAGAACCACTAGTCACTTCCATGGCTTTATTTTATTTCAGATCAAAATTTCAGATCAAAACCCATTCATCCTCTCATTTGCAATTTTCACTTAATCGTGTAGACTCACAATAAAGCTTTGAATCTGTACTAAAAGTCATTGTTTGAGAGACACTGTCAACTTTCAGTCTCGGGGCCAATTAAGGAAAGTATAGTAAAAAGAACTATCCACACACTAGTGATGAAAATCATAAACACATTGCACTTTTATCTGTGAAAGATGCTATATAAATACAGCTTACGTAACATAATTACATAATCTTAGGCTGTGAGAAAACCCAGGAAAGGACCTTCCAAACATGGAAATTTTTCTGTTGAATACCCAAATCAGGCATTAAATCAAACAAGCAAAAAAAACATTAAGGTGGACAAAATAATTACTGAACAGTACAATAGCTGGAGAGGCTGCAGTGCTGTTGCCATTAGAGCTAAACAACAGCACAGCTAAATCCATAAAGACAATGATCAAGTTACAACTTCAGGTTATGTAACTTCAGTTTATAATTCCTGTCCAGGAAGAAGCTTCGGTGCTCCATGATGAAACACCGAAGAAGCACAATGTTTATACTAGCAACACAGTTAAGCATAAGGGCAAATATCACCATACCAGGTTAAACAGGAAAAACAGATGGGGAGTGGTGGTAGAGGAAAACGTCTGGATGTTTTCTCGTTAAACTACCACTTGTTTTAGCATTTCCGAGTATCCAGCAGCATCCATGTTGTCAGGAAAAAAATGCAAGCAATGGCAGTTGCTTAAACATCCTTCTAAATATAGCTTTCACTGTTTCTTTCTTTACTTCACAGTAGTTGCGTCACCTTAATTTGAGAAACCGGCAGAGAATAAGAATTAATTAAATTTTTGGAGTGCAATATTTCTGACAAAATATTTTATAACGAAAAACAGCACCAGTGACCAAATAGGACAGCAAACTACAAATCCTAGGATAATTTAACAAGGACAGTATTGGATGAAGGTTAATGTTTCTACTTTAAGTGTCAGTTGGGTATATCTTCCATTGAGCCTGGATAAAAGCAGCGATTCAGAGTCACAGTAAAGATACGATTCTGAGCAAAGATACACCAAGAAATAAGATTCAATCACATATGAGACACAGGAGTATTTTAGTGTTTCTCTGCATTTATTCCTTGCAAAAAGATTTCCTACTATAGAGTTTTTAAATCAGCTAAACAGAGAATGATGCCTTTTTGGCCCTTCCTCAAACAGAGAAAGTATTCTTCCTCATTGGTCTCAGTAAAACTCTTATTCTACATTTTTAAGATCAAGCTACAGGAAGCTTTCAACTGGCCACCAAAAAGCATCTTCAGAAGTTGAACATATTGCAATTATGGCCCCTAACAATCTCAAAGATTATTAGGGACAATCTTTCTCTAAAGTCTGAGCACTGATCCAAGAAAGAGGTAAAAGTCACAGAGGTGGTTAAATACTTATGGACTGTCTTGGTTGATATTTCTCTTCAATTCCTACTTTACTTTTCGTGTGACTACAAGGAAGCTAGAAAGATTGAATAAATTAACTTGGTGTACCTCCATGGCCTTAAGGGCTGACCATCATCACTTCTAGAGCTGCATAGGAATTTACTAAAAAGTTGTAATTTGCTTGTAAGGATGGCGTCTTTTTAAAAGTAATTTAAGTGAACGCCAATTGTAGAATGATAGCAAATATATACAAAATAACACTTTATTGCCATAGTTTTTTCCTATAAAAGGAAAGCTTGCCAAGTAGTTTGAGAAATGCTGGTCCAAGATCAGACAGTCATGGACCCCAATGAAAAGGAAATCAAGGAGGAGGAGAAACAGAGGGGCAGTGTGAAGAACAGGTCAGTCTAGTCTTCTTCCACAAGGAGGATACCTGCGTGTTAACACACCTGTTACCCTGTCTGGGAGGAGTCAGCAGTGTTTAGAGCTATACTGGCTCATGTGTCAGTGTGTTTGTGTGTTTTTAAGAACAACCAAAGACAGAGAAAGAGAGAGAGAGACAAAGTGGAAGCTGGAGACAAAGAAGCTGTACGACTGAGACGGTGAAGCTTTCTTAGGATCTCCACCTCCTCCGCCATGTCAAAGTCAAAGAAGACCAAGGACGGCTCGCTGAAGGGCTCAAGCAGCATCAGCAAGTGAGTTTTTCCTAGATAATTAATACATGCAGCTCTGTATTAATTATGATATGCATGTATTCCAGTCATGCATCCCCTTCCTGTTGTTTTCCAGAATGGGAGTGTTTCATGTTTCCTGAGTGTTAACCCGGCTTCTTTCTGTTTCTCCGATTACTTAAAGCCACTGGCAGAAATGTTAAAGAAAGTCAGTGACTCTGTGTGAAGTTAGTCTATAGGGATGGAGAAAGCCAGAGCCTGACATCATGTGTACCCAGGTTAGAGGATCAAGTAGCACAAATAGAAGAATATCTTTCAAGATTTATCCATCTTTTGTGGCATTGCAGAACCCAAAGTGGTTCCAACAAAGCATGTTTCTTTCCAAAATAGTTAAGCCCAATTTTTCTAATATCATCTGACTGTAATGTTGCTATTTTGGATTGTCTTAGTCAGGAATTAAGTCTGATAGAGAATCTGTGCAGGGACCTGCAGATTAGGGTGATGGCAGGGAGGCCTTCCAACCTAAAAGATTTAAATCTTAGCCTGGCTTTCCTCCAGTGTATTATAAGCCTGACGGGCCACCAGGCTTTACTTGTGCCCCCACAAGGGTTAGAACTGTTTATATATTTTAGTTTTTTTAACAGTAGCCTTTTTTAAACACTTTATTTTTAGGGTTTGGGTATTAATCTTCCAGTCTTCCAGCAACACATCATTATTAAGTGCTATTTTCAAATTTCCTGTCAACTTTAAACATTTATTAACTCAAAAACACAGCGACGCTCTGGACGACTGCCCTAGCGCTCCGAGCACCGAGCACAGCCAGCTTTCTGGGCAAAACTCTGCTTAGCTCAAGAAATCTGCATCAACAGTACCAGTAGAAATAAAAATTAAAAAGCTGATCAGCTGTTAAAAGTGATGTTTGATTGAAGTAATGTCAATAAAATATGTTTCAATAATCATTCAGTATAAGTATTTTTTTGGAGTTGCTTTTGTAAAAATGTAAATTGAAACTAGAATTTATATACTTTTTCTCTTTTGGGAAATGTTTGTGTCATTTCCAATCAAACAATTGAATAATTATGGGCTAAGCTGCGTTTGGCATTGAAATAAAAAAAGATGTCAGCTGAAGATCTTGGAGCTGCTGCACACAAAAAGCATAAAACATGTTTACAGTCAACATTGCAAGAGTGAAATCTTGAACTGCCTCAACAACAAAGGTGTGAAGTATATATATCTATATATAGTGTGTTTCCAACTAATTGTGTTTCCAACTAAATTGCCATAAAGATAGCATCACTGTTGACCAACCAGTGTGTCGTGTCAACAAAGAAGTCTCATGATAATCAGGACAAATAAACACGTTTTACTGTTTGTTCTCATCTGATTTGGAAAAAACTGCATAATTTGGTCCTATTTGAGAGTTGACTGATCTATCGCAATCCTTGTTTCTTAGTTTGTATCTGTGTATTTTACTACCATCCCAGCTAATATTGCCACCCACACCTTTTGTCACTTTCTCTTTTTTTAAATGGAAACAAGTGGAGTGTGTGCTGCTGTTATTTGGACATCCTGTGAGTTAGTGAACATGCTTTCAAACCCAGGAAACTCCCTACAACATAAGCAGCTGTTCTGGTACAAAGACTTCAGCTAAGATTACTGTAAGGGTAAGTAGGTAGGAGTGAGGTGGAGTTGGTCTTTGGATCATTACCACTACCTGCTCTTATGTTACTCCATGTAGGCGCCACTTACGGGGAAAACTTAAGGTTTGGTGCAACTTGGCTAGCAGGCAATGAACCACCAATCAGAATTCACAAGTATTTTAGAATTGGATTCAAATATTTTATTTCCCCCCTCATCCTCAGGATAGGTCAGAATGAAATGGTGGTGGTATCAGTGGACAAACTGGGGCATCTGGGTGTGTCAGTGTTTGTTTCTACTCATCACAGCTTCACACAAACAAACCTAAATGTTATGACTGCACTTTCCATAAGCCTCATTAGCATTGCCTGTTATTTGATAGCTGGCTGATCTGTCTTATGCTTGGTGTGAACGGCTGAGTTTTATCAGTTAGATCCTACTAGGTATAAAAGCTTGAAATATACAATTAGTTGCAAGAATCTCATATTCCTGAGCCAACTTAAGAAACAAACAGTGGATTTATACATCCGACTGTCATGATAACAAATGATGCTATAAATTGTCCTGTGATTTATTGCAATAAACAATAATATTGTTGCTCTGACACCATTTTCAAGTAATATAACAGTAATGGTAAAATAATGCAAGAACACATTCTTAAATATCAATAATCAATCATTCTAATGAACATTTAACACTGGAACCGGAAGACATTTTAAATATCCAAAATAAATAAACAAAGCAACATTCATGGTTACATTTATTCATGGTTACTGTCCTTTTTGGATGGGCTTTTATTGTTGTATTGCAGTTTTGCCCCTGCTTCCAAGATCAGTTTTTCCTATAGGAGACTAATAAAATTATCTTATATTAACAGAAACAACAAATAAAATTAGTTCTAAAGTCTCTGTATACAAAATTGTCCTTCAAAAAAAGGGATAGTTGAGACTGAAGACTCTTATCACCCAGGTTTGAGTTTGTTTTAATTTATTGTGCAATTAATTAACAGGCCTATGTGGACTGGGCTGAACTGGGACCAAAACCTAGTCATGGTGGCCCACTATAATTTTTTTATGATATGCAAATGCACATGATTTACGGGGTATATGTGCAGCTTGTCTTATTTCAAGTATTAAAATAAAGTGCAGCAACCTACAATGAAGAGTAACCATGTAAAAAAAGTGATTCACTCTTTGTCACAATTCACACAGTTATATATAAATATATAAATGTACTCTGTATCTTAAGTTCCTATCCTTCCTACCTTCATCATCAAAGATGGCCGTCTTACCTTCACATCTATCTGGCTCACACTTTCCTCTTTACTAATTTCTTTGGTTCTAGTATCAATGTAAAGTTTTGTCGTAGATCTGCTGCTAAATATTTCGGTCAGATTGTTAATTCAGCCTCTAAATTTTGCTCTTTTTTCCCATTACCTTCTCAGTTACACCATTTTCTTTGCATTTTCCCGCTTTGCCTTCCCCATAAGTGCTAATGGTCTTAGCTTATGCTAGCCGCTGTTGCTACGTCCTTCTTCTTCGTCGTCTATTGGCGGGTGACAACCAACGTTTACATGTATTATCGCCACCTACATTTGCCGGAATATTGTTCCCATCTACCTAAAATAAATATATAATCCCATTTCCTCTAAAAACAATTGTTTTATTTATCTTGTCATATTTAACTATTCACTCTTAATGTCTCCACACCATATTTCCTTATTTCTTGATTTAATTTTTGCCTATTTACCTTATATTTCTCACAATAAATGATTACATGCTCTAGTGTCTCCATGTCCATAACACGCGTGTTTGATGTTTCTTACTAATGCTTCTTCTTCTTTTTATAAAATAACTGGTGAGGGTTGCGGGCTAGCACCCAACTTAAAGACACATTGTTGCCACCTACTGGACTGGAGTGTAAGGTTGTTGTTACGGCTTCAGGGTCTCACGGATGGGCTGCACACTACAAGTTGCGCATATCCCAATTTTTAAAAGCAGGACAGACAAACATGCTTCAACTCTTTAAGGAGATCACTGGCTACCCTTCACAGGGAAGGTGACACCAAGCAAGCTCTGGAAAGGGTGTTTGCTTTCACTTAGAGGATGTATCACGCTCCAAATACTTCCTCTCACAGAGTTGTATTTCATGGAGTTTGAAGAGGCTCACAGCTTTGTCCAAACCAGGTTTTTCTGTGTGTTACTGTTGCTGATAGGGAGGATTCAGTTGCTTTGTAACCAAAGTGACTCAAACACCAAGATGGCGGATACAAGTGTCTGGGATAAGTTTTATCTTGAGATGAAGTGGGATCAGGATTTTGGGGTATGGTAAGGAGAACGCCGAATTTAAAAATATGTAGCATCTGAACAACTGTAAGAAGATTTTGCATCACTGTAACTAGAGTCAAACAACTAAAACAATGTCCATGCATCAAACAATTCACACAACTATAATACAATATTACTTATATTGTATAGGGGAAAAGGGAATTAACACAAATGTAATGAGTTTTTTTCCTTCCTTTCTTCTGTGTTACTATTGCCAATAATAGTAAATTATTGTTTTTATTTTACAATCATTATTATTTATTTTTATTATGTTTTTGTAGCTATATAACAGATTATGAAGAATTTATAGGGTTTTTATTGGCAAGGAGTTGGTGATTGTTATGATGCTGTATGTCCAGTTGTTATTTACAATTGTCATTATTACTATTATTAATATTATTATTAACGTCTTCCTTCACCTACACAGAAAAGTAGTGTTAAGCTGATTATTTTGTTCTTGGTTACATGTTTTCTCTTGTCTTACTGATTACTTGTTGTAGATTTCCCCGTCTTGTTATGAGAGTCAGTTTGTAATCATTTTGTTTATGTAATATAATTTATTTGTTTATTCTTTAGCACAGTATATTGAACAGGCACATAAATACCATAACATGATTTTAATTACAAATGTCTGATAATTGTTGAGTCAGTAAGTAAAACATTTCATTAACTTGAGATAAGGAGTTGGATTAAATTAGTGTTAACTTCTTCCTACTCCTTTACAAACAGAAAAGAAGTGCTAAGCTGATTATTTTGTTCTTGGTTACATGTTTTCTCTTGTCTTACTGAGTACTTGTTTTCTTATTTTTAAAAGCATGTGTGAAAATAGATAAATAAATTAAATGAAGTCTAGTAATCTGAGTCAGACTAAGTAGAGCTGAGAAACACTTGAACAGGTTCGGGCTTTGGATCGAGATGCCATCTAATTGCTCGTCCTTGGAGGTTCGACAGTGAGACGTCCCAGTGGGAAGACTCAAAACCAGCCGAAGGGATTTTATTTCCTCTTTGGGTTGGGAACGCCTCTGATTCACTTTGTTTACAGTCACTTTGGTATAAAGTTCAACCAGTGGAAAAGATAGTTTAGTCAGCTTGCAGAAAACATGCATTGTATCCACAAAACAACACGTCCATTATTTTCTCTTAATTCATGTGGCTTAAATATGAATAAAGTCATACTGTAAAGTTATACGCTCCTGTGTTTATCGCCACCAGGGGGCGTATTTCATTTTGAGTTCTGAGTGTCTGATGGGGGATGGGGTAATTTAAGGTCAACCATGATTCTGTTCAGGTGTTGTCAATAGGAAGAGTTTTCTTCTGTGCTTGGTTTGGGTTTGATGTCAAATTTATGTGGATTTCAATGAAAATAGTAAAACAATGGACAATGTTCGGATAATAAATGACTTCATTATAAGTCAATCTAAAGATCGGCATTATGAATCTTAATTGAGCGCACGTAAAACCAACACCTTTCAAGAACAACAACCAGTAGCCTAAAATATAGGATTTTAGCTGCTACACATACATTTAGACTATTTTTCAATGTCTACTTTGGTAAAAGGACACAGTAGTGTTATATTTTCATTTTCCTTACTTTGAAATCTGAATCATGTTTCTTTTTGATAGTTTTCTTCAAACTCAAACATAAAAACACCAAAATATAAATGGAATAGAATACCAATAAATTAGTTTCTATTTTATAAAAATAGTTTTGAAGTGAGGAATTTGGTAATAATGAGCTTTCAGTTTGATTTTTTTGGTTCTAACTTGCTGAAGTTTTACATACTTTTCAGTTTTATGTAAAGCTAAAACGCTCACACAGTAATGTGAACAAAAATAAAAATGTTTTCAAAAAAACTGAACGATATTTGTAAGAAAGAATAAATGTTGACATCTTCCAACTTATGCCCAACCAAACCTGCCCTTCGTCTTTTCCATTTACTGTATCCTGCAGACTAGAAAAGTCACAAAACAATGTTATAAGTTATTGTTTTAGAAAACCTGACTGATCTCAGACGGATGATTTTGAAAAGACTGGACCAAATGTCTCATGGTTTTCATCAGAGCTTGTGATTTCCTCCCTGCAGGACCCAGGCAAGCAGTCTGGCTCTGCTGATCTCCATGATGCAATCGAACGCCGACCAGGTGGAGAAAGACATCCTGAAGTCTGAAGAGATGCTGGCTGTGGTGAGAAAAACCAGATCCACCACCAAATATACAGATCCACTTAGCTGGAATAGCAATGACAATGAAAACAATGACATTTATTATCACTGACTGGAACACTTTATGCACTTACACACAGATGGATGTTTTCTCCGTACAGGTAATGAAAACATAACATTTAACATGAGAATATTACAACAAACCATTCATAAAAATTATTTTTAAAACAGAAAAGTGGGCTTAATAAAAAATATGTTTTAAAATATGTACTTTTAATCTGACAAACGGGCCTCCTGGGAACGTAACGAACCGATCAGCATCAGTTATTTAGCTGATCCACCAACAAAAGGCTTTTATAAGGCATTTATAACTAAAATGTTTTGAGGAACTTTACGTTTTTTAAACTGACTTTTTCTACTCACTGCAAAGACAAAATCTTACAGAGTACTTTGGTATAGTTTCTGGTGCAAATATCAAAGTACATTTGAAATAAGACAAAAGTAACTTACAAGTAACTTTTCAGCAAGAAATCGGAGCTTGTTGTAAGTCAATAACTCCTTAATATTGATTAAAATGTTCTAGTTTCATTAGCAAACTATTTAATTAAAAGCATGTGAAAATGTCTTGTTATAAGTGACATAATCTGACAGTGAAACTAGGACATTTTTTAAATGAATACTAAGTTATTATTGACTTAAAGCAAGCTCCGATTTTTTGCTGAAAAGCTACATGTAAGCTAGTTTTGTCTTATTTCCAATATGGGATGATATTTGTACCAAAAACCAGACTAAAAGTATGTGGTAAGATTTTGTTTTTTGTTTTTACTCTTTTTATAGTTTTCACCGAGACTTATTCAGAATCCAAGAACTAACCTATTAAATTAGTTTTCATTACACAGAAAAGCTTTATGTAAAATCCAAAGCTTGTGCCCATTTGTTCAGTTTATCCCAGCAAACAGGTAACTGCCATGAAGTACCGAGAAACATGTTTTAAATCCAACTATACAGCGACATGTTATCAGAGTACATGTATATGGTTTGATCCATGATCAATGCAAAAACCAAACATTAGAAAACTTATTTTAGTATGTTTAAACTGTAAATTATTATGGTGATACCCTCATGACTAAAGAAAATATGCATCAAACCATCTGTTTCTCTGTGTTGTGATTGTATCAGGATGCTGAAAATGAAAAGAAAGACCTTCCATTTAAACATCAACATGAGATATCGACCAAACTGAGCGAGGCAGAGAACCTGCTGAAGGATCTGTTTCTGGACATCGATAAAGCCAAGAAGCTCAAACACCCTCAAGCCAAAGAGATTGAAAATGAGTGAGAACATTGGATGAACATACTACGAACTGAGCTGATGCTTAATGACAAAGATCTGATTCATAGACATTTGATTTCCTCCATTTTCAGCCTTTATGATCAAACTAAAGCACCCAGACCAAAACATAAGGTTATAAATGACATCATTTAATTGATATTTTACTGTTCTTTGTGTGAATTTCCAGCATCGGCCACCTTCATGAGCGGTGGCTGAAGGACTGCAGCTTCTACAGAGACATCTATGACCAGATTGACGACGTGTCACTGATGCCCAGAATTAACTGGGGGCCCATCTTGATTCAGAAGCAAGTAAGTGTAGAGAAACCATCAGAGCTCTTCACAAGCTGATGGCGATCTTTGAATTTAAAGCTGCAGTATATAACTTTTACAAAAATAAGTTATTTTTTTCATATTTATTAAATCTGTCATCATAGTATTGCATGAAAGAGTTCATCTGTGAAAAGATTGATCTCTTCCTCCTCCTCTTCAAGCCATTATTGCTGTATAGATAAAATCACTGCACCCTATTAAAAACAACCAATTAAAGCCAGGAGGAGTGTTTAGTGGTATCAATCACCGCATGTACACGCTGCTCAATGTGCTAATGGCGGAGAAAGACGTTACGGTTACAGGAAAACCGTTTATTTGCCGTCATTACGTATGCTAACTAGCCTTAGCATTCATAGCAGAACCAGCTGTAGCATTGCAGTAAAAAGTGGGAGAGTGGGAGCAGCGCATACACTGTAAAACACATGAGCCACATTTAGTTGTGTCTATCTTCTAGTCTTTAAGTCAAATAAATTTAAAGTTTTAGATTTTTACCCTAAATGTGAGTTTGTGAAAGATAAACTTACAGCAGTAAGTTGTGTTAACTTTTTGTTAATTTTGTCAAACCTCCAAGAGTTGAATAAACTAGTTTTTAGGTTAAAAAACTGAAAGAAGAAAAAGACAGGAGTGGGGACTATTTCCCATAATGCTTAGCGGGATGTTTCTGTATCCTGAGATGGAAGTGCGTTACATTGATCTGACTCTTGTTTTTTATTAAGGCAAATTTTTATTTTAAAGCTTGAGGATAATGTCCTGTTCACACTAAAATTCATTGTGATGTTTAATAATTAGGTCAGAAATTTTGTTCATGCAATTTGAAACAAGAATTTAAATTATTCTATAATTAAAGTAAAATAAGTAGTTATTTTAACTTGATAATGTAAGTAAAATAATAGAGAAATGTGGCTCTTTAACAAGGCGAGGGTAGTTTTTGTTTTCTTGCATTTTGTCAAATAATTATTTGGTTTAAATTGCAGCTTTAAGTTAAAACTCACAATTCAAGATAAATGAACTTAAAAACAACATTTAGACAACTTGTCTCTTGTTGTTAAATCAACTTCATAAACTTTAATTTGAGTTAAAACCAAAACAATTTTCTTGTTGACTTAAATTGCATTTTCAAGGCAGCAGGTTTACTTTCATTTGTTCAAATGTTTTACAGTGCACAGGAGAGTGATTGACAGAGCTAACACTCTCCTCCTGGTTCTGATTGCTTGCTTCTGACTGCAGTTAGCCCTGGGAAAACACAGAGGAGCTTGATTATTTTTCACAGATTATTTGTTTTATACTGTCACAACATAGTGATCATTTGACCAGATTTGTAAAAACATATTTTTTATTAACGTTACATACAGCAGCTTTAAAGAATCTGCCATTGAGATACTGTGACCACCCTGTGGAATGTGACAAGGTTCGAGCAGTTTCATGAACTGGGCTGTTCTTGTGCTTTTTGCTTTCAGAAGGAGCTGAATGGAGAGAAGTACGGCCCCAACATGGCCGACCTGGAGAAGCAGATTGCTGCTCACAGCATCCTGCATAAAGAGATCAAAGCTTACAGCTCCCAGCTTTGTGTCAGCTCTGCAGGCAGCAAGGTCGGCATGCTTATTTCAACACAAAAGCGTTTACATTGACTGGCAAAGTATTCAGACATATTGGACTTTTTCACATTATTGGTTCCTTGTAGCCACTCATAGTAGTGCTTAACTGCAAAGTGAAAGAAAAATGATAAAACAATTTTTGTGTTTTTTTACAAACAAAAATCCAAGAAACTGAATTATCTGACATTTGTTTTTGCAAAATAAAATTGGATTGAGAATATATGCTAACAAGTCTAGAGATTCTCAAATGGGCGTAGGTCTCTTTAATACAGGGATTTTCACTACAAAGCTTGTGACAAATGCAAACTTTTTATGGCTTTTTTTCAACAACAGCTCTGCCATAAAAAACAGATTTATGGAGCACATAAATGGATTCTGGACTCTGTGGATCTTATTGCCAAGACTGTATTACTTGACCCTAATTTTAAATTTGCCTAAATTGTTTCTCCCTGATTTGTGTGCCGTCCTTCACAGAAACTTTGGCTTTAGATTGAGATTAAATCACAAACCGGTGGACTTCTCTCACCAAATACCAGCCTTCCAGATTTATTGAAGTTTCTGACTGCAATATGACAAAAATTTGAAAAGTTAAAGGAGTAAGAAGATATTTGCTGCGTTCCAGTCATAGCTGAAAATGGAAAATTCTGACTTTTTAGTTAGAAATATCCAGTTACAACTTATGAGACAGACGTCACAATTCAATATGGCCGCTCCTCATATTGAAAGTAGTAAAATGAGATGGAAATGTGTTTATTTTACAACAAATACATGTAAGAGTGCATCTAAAATCAATGTTTTATGCAGTAGCCGCAACTATAAACTGAACAAATTAAAAGTGATATTTGCTTATAAAAATAAAGCTTTTTCATCTTCTTCATTGTCAATAAAATCTTGATAGAGACAATTAATGTTATGTGTTACTGTCTTTTTTTCTTCAGGAGAAATATGATGACTTTAAGAAACAATACAACAACCTGCTGGTAAGTTGCTTTTTATTTGTTATTTTAGGTTTAGGGTCAGTCTGTTTTTTACAACATATTAAAAAAAGGAGAAGTACATTTTCACCCCAAAAATTATCTCAGAATTTTTTTAAAAAACAAGAGGAACTTTCTGAGTTAGAGAAGTCAAAACTTTGCTAGAAAAAACTCAGATAATTTAAAAATGTTCTAGGAAAACAGAAATTTTAGATTTTGAAAAGTTGCAAATTTGCTAAAAAAATAATAATAATAATAATAATAATAATAATAATAAAAACCTCTCAAAAAACAAGGAAATATTTGAGTTTGAAAACTCCAAAAAGTTCAGTTTTTTCTAGAAAATTTCTGAGATTAATGTCAAAGATTTTTTTCTACCAGTTTTTTTTTTTTTACTTTCCTTGTTTTTTCTGGCCTATTTCATAGATTCATGTCAAAATTCCTGAGTTTTTTCTAGCAATTTTTTTGACTCTTTAAACTCAGAAGTTTTCTTGTTTTTTCTGGAATATTTCATAGATTTATCTCAACATTTCTCAGTTTTGTTTTCTTTTTCTAACACTCTGTCATAGTTTTTAGAGGTACTTCATGAATAAAAATGAAAATACAGCCTAACCTTTGAGATTTAATTTTGTTTTGCTGGTTTTGTCTCTGAGGACGACTCCAAGTGGCGGCGCCACTACCTGAACAGCCTCTACGACTACATGCAGGGCTGCTGCAGGCAGCTGAACTTCCTGGGAGAAGAGCAGGAAAAGATCAAGAAGCAAGACTGGAGCGATCAAATGCTGCATCCTCCTGACATCCGCAGGCACTATGAGGTCAGAGCACATCAAGATTTGGTTTTAATCTCTCTTAATTCTGGTGTAATGCTGTTTTATTAAATAAAATAATAACTTTTACCCACCTGTAGGGTGTTCATACGTTTCAACTGTAGATTCCTTGTCATAAACATTATAAAACAGATAAAAATGACAGCCTAGTTATTTTGTCCTAGACAAAATAAACCAAAGGAAGTTCAAGAGGAGTTTAGAGATCTTAAACTTTTAAGGCAGAAGTTAGAGAATCTGTTAGGCACTAGTTAAATGAAAGACAGTTAAATTAGCATCTCATTTTAATGATAGATATAAAAGCTTTGACTTATTCTCAATCAGAACTTCAAGAACAATGGTCTTTTGTTCCATGAGAGTGAAGTGAACAGACTCCAGGATGAAGGAGAAAGGCTCATCGAACTGAACCACCCGGCCAGCAAAACAATACAGGTATTGAAGTAGTCTAAAAATAGACCTGGCTATTATGCTTGCTTTAACAAGTTAGGATATGTCTATGTGCTATAAAAAAATATGTTCTTGTTACATTTTAGCACAAAATCATTCTCAGATAATGACATCTCAGTTTGCTCCCTTCAGAATGAGATGTTTTAGAGCCTCTTGTCATTTTAAATCCAAATCATTTGTTGCAGTCTACGACCCCCAACTCAACATTTACACTCATAAACGGTGAGTTGAGTTTGAAGCCATATTAAAATGGCTGCACAGATGTACAAGGCTTTGAAGAAGAAGAACCTCCTGCACAACTAACTAAAATTTAGAAGTGCTCCCTGAAAGATAAGTTAACAACAAAACACTTGTCTTTTTTACAGTGGTAAAATTAGCTGACCAAACTGCCGCAGTTCCGTTTGGGTTGCTAGGTAACGAGGCTGGCGTTGGCCTTCACTTTGCAGCAACGTCACTTACCGTAATCATTTGAAGCGCCATGATGGACGTCGAAAATGAGGTTTAACTAGAGCGACTGAAGTTGTTTTCCAAAGTTGTTTTTGTCAGTTTATTCGTGGCTTCTCCTTGATCGAGTCGAGCTAATTTGTCTTTGACGTAAAACACCTGGTTGGGGCTCACAGCTAGCTTAGAAACCGACCCGTACCTCTTCTCTCCTGACTTATTGATCAAATTACCGAATTTGACTGAATTCACACCACATGATTTATGTCATTAAGTCATAAACAGCGTCTCCCTTTTCGGTCGAGCAGAATTAAAAACGTGCAGAAAACCAGTTTTGTTTTTGTTGTACATGCTAGGCTACATGATGGCGGGGCACTGTTTCCATGGTTACTGATGGTTAGACACGTACCTTCTCTATTTGACATAGAGAAGGTACGTGGATATTTGATATCGTTCTAATCATGCTTACTTTTAAAGTATACGAACATTAATCTAATTACTCTGTAAAAAGCGTTCGCTGAAAATCCATGGTTACACCGAGGGCTGACAATCATTATGATTAACGGCTGCATCTTTCCTTATTAAAAGTTAATAAAATGATAACTTTGGTTTTCACCCTTATCTGTTTGTGCAGCCGACGGCGCAGCACCCTATGACCATTTTTACTGCGAAATCAACTAAATAAAAGCGATATTAGGTACCAGAGGTGCGTTTTTTGACAGGCTTACAGGAGCGCATTGGTTGTTTTGACCTCCATCGTGGCGGAGTTTGGGAGAGAGTGACGTCACATGCAAAGGGTAAACGGCTCATTTTCCTGCCAACAAAAACATTAACTTATTTCCAGAAAACATCTGGATGTTTTTTTTAGCGTTTGGGTTGTTTCTAGAAGCAGTCGATCCAATTGGAAGTACAAAAATGTGGAAAAAGTAGACTTTGCTTTATATGTCCCCTTTAAAGAGTTAAACTTTAAGATTGAATGTTTATTAAATGCAGTTTGATTCTTTACTTTAAGGCCCAAATAGAAACGGTGCGAAACGAATGGCAGAAGTTCCTGAATCTCTGCATTTGTCAGGAAACACATCTGGAAAACGTGGATGAATTCAAAAAGGTAAGAAAAGATGGTAAAAGTATGTAACAGCATGGATGATTTTTTTTTTTAGCGGTTCAACATGTTTTTAGCTTCTCTCAAACCACAACATGAACATGTCTGTACCATTTTTCCCAGTTTCAAATGGACACTGAGCAGCTGTCGGAGACACTGACTGAACTCAGCACCACTTTGGCCCCAGAGTCTGTCAGGCAGAAGAGTAATTCAAAGACACTTCTGCAGATGGAGGTAAGATGAAAACAACAAGTAAAAAACTGAGAAAAACTCTAGTTTATTCAACTCTTGGAGGTTTGACAAAATTAATAAAAAGTTAGCAACTTAATAAAAAGTTAACACAACTTACTGCTGTAAGTTTATTGTTCACAAACTCACATTTAGGTTCAAAATATAAAACTGGCTACATTTATTTGACTTAAAGAGTAGAAGATAGTAGATACGCTATATATAAATCTGTCTTTATATATAATGTTTATAAATGCAGCTGAAATGTTTTACAGTGAAGGAAATGCAGAAAACAAGGTGATTGGTCAGATTTGCAGAAAAGTTGTGATCACTGGTGAAAATTGCAAGTCAGTGCAAAATTTGTGAACAATCAGTGAACACGACTTTCTGGAGGGATCAGTTTGGTACATTGTTATAAAAGGTTGTGATTATTGTACGGCTCATTAGAAGGCAATAGGTTGTGATGAAATTATGGCCAGTCAGACAAAATATGACAAGTCAAGGTGAAAATACAATGAAAAAAAACTTAGAAAAGCAAGAAATGGGCGCTCAGCTGATGAAAATGAATAGACAACTGGCTTTGCTTCTCTTTAGGGAGAGGAGAAGACGGTGCAGAACTGTGAGCAGCTGCTGACCGACCTGAGGAGACGAAGTTCGACCATCTCTCCTCTGAAGCTGCGTCGCGTTTCCTCCAACACTCCCATCACAGTGAAGTCGCTGTGTGACTGGGAGACTGACCAGGTCCAAAATGATTTTTTAATTGAATCAAAACTCACAAGACTGAGTGTTGAGATTCTTTCTGTAATCTTTCAATCTGATTTATTGTTTTCAGATCGCTTCATGACAATAATTTGATTTCATTTTTCCGCCATTAGGCTTCTCTGTCCAGAGGGGAAACGTTCAGCCTGAAATCCCTCTCTGACAACGAGAACTGGGACGTAATCTCAGCTGATGGAGAAACCGAAACTTTCCCAGGAGTTTGCTTCCTAATCTCACCTCCTGACCCAGACGCCATTGATAAAGTTGACTCGTAAGTAATGGAGAGCTGTATTGGAAATGGAAAGTATTGCTATTAAAACATGTGTTATACTCTTATTCTCTTTGTGTTTGTATTTTCAGTTTGGAGAGTGAACTGGCAGAAATGAAGAAAAAGAGAGCAGCTCTGGCAGCGTCCCTGAAAAACCCCAGATCAGATGTCTCTAATGCTCAGCAGTCAGGTGTTTGTCTTTCACTTCTTTACCATCATGATGTTTAATCTGTGAGCAGATTAAAATGCCTCAGGGTCCACAGAGATCAAGAAGAGCTTGTTTGTATGGCACAGTTCAGCAACAAAGTGCTTTAAACCATTAAAACCATTATACAGTTATTTTAAATGAGAGGAGTCCTAGGATTGAACCTTAAGGTACCTCATATGGGATTTCTAGAAAAATTACCGACTGACACAAAGACGTCCCTGTTTTTTAGGTAAGATTAATCAGCAAATAATTTTACTCTTTCTTCACTCAGCTCCAGTTTCTTCAGCTCCACCAGATCCCAAACTGGCAGCTGTGGCTCAGCAGCTGGACCAGCTGGACTCTGACCTGGCCAACATGGAGCAGGGCATGCTGAGCCGTCTGCGAACCCCGGTGAGCCGCACCGACCCGACCCGAGACCTGGCCAAGAAGCTGAGAGAGCAGGAGGTGAGTCGACACAAACACTGATGGTTTCAGAGGGAATGAACTCTCAGTAGGGATATGATTATATTTAAATTTAGTTCATGGGGAGAAAAGAAAATGTAGCTTTATTTTTATAAAGTTCATTTTATTGGATGTTGATACTGATTGTGACACTTAGAGGTACACTAAGTAACTTGAAATATCTTCAAAAGCTCATTTTCAGTAATTAAATTTTTACTATTTAGACTTTAACCATACAGATGGATTTATTTCATCTGTTTATTTTTAAATAAATAATATCAAATCAATTAAAAAAAGGCTTTTTCTTTTATGAAAATTGAATGTTATATTATTCAATTTAAAGCAGACAGTCACCGACTCACTCCACAAGAAGAATAAGCCATTAAATTTCATTGCTGCGCACTGCAAAAACACAAAATTTTACAAAGTACTCTTGTCTAGTTTTTGGTGCAAATATGTTAATACACTTAAAACAAGACAAAACTGACTTACAAGTAACTTTTCAGCAAGATATATAAACTTGTTTTAAGTCAACAATTTATTCATATTGATTTTTAAAAAGTATTACTTCCTCTGTTATTACTATTTAACTTACAATATGACATTTTTCCCATGTCTTAATTGAAATAATCTGCCAGTGAAACTAGTACTTTTTAAAATCAAAATTACAAATTTATTGACTTAAAACAAGCTCCTATATCTTGCTGAAAAGTTTCTTGTTAGCCAGATTTGTCTTATTTCAAGTTTATTGAAGTATTTGCACTAGAAAATAGACAAAATAATTGGTATGATTTTGTGTTTTTAGAGTTCAGGGCTGCATCCAAACATGTTCATGGAAAGATGAGTGGAAGGAAAAAGTGCGCTCAAGCACCTTCAGAGGACTGTGAAGCGATTCACAAGTCTTCTAAATCATATTTGTTTTATACAGCGAGCTGCCGAGGCACTGAAGGCTCTGGAGCAGCAGATTCAGACCGCAGAGGCCGACCTGCAGCCTTTCCTCTCTGCTGAGTCCAGCAGCTTCCTGCCTGGACTGCCGCTCAGACTGAGTGCTGCTAGCAGCAAGCATGATAGCTTAGCCGCTCTGGCGGATCTCTACAGTAAAAAGTAGGTTTTTATTATTTATTATTAGCAGTAGTAGTATTTATAAAGTTTAGGCTTTTGTGCTTGTTTTTTAGATGACAGCTTGCTGTATTTATCTGTTTCTCTCAGAGCGAATGCATCTCTCATCCTGGAGAGTCAAATTCAGAAGGTGGACGATCTTGTTTATGGTCTTGAGAGAAACCTCAGTGAAGACAGTCAAATTCCTGACATACCAAATGCAATTCAAACTCACACTGAAGACATTCAGGTGAGGATATGTACAACAGACTGGTACAAACGTTCACCATGACTTACACTATGTTGGATCACCATTAGCTTCTGCACAAACTGTAAAGACATCCTGTTTTTAAGACAAAGGCTTTAACAGGGAAACCTTTGCAGTTACAACAGTTTCTTCTAATAAGACTTTCCATCAGTTTTTGGAGTCTTTATATCTGAGTTGTTGTCATTTCCTCCTATTTCCACTTTAGATGCCATTAATAGTTAAATGTGGAATATTTAGGCTGGATTGTTGTGCACAGATGACATCTTCTCAAAGTTTGAGTTCACTTAGCTCCTGAGAGAGATCCATTGTTTTACAAATATTAACAATTTACCTTGCATCCCCATCAGAGTCCAGCACATTTAGTTCTACCGCAACGTGCTGTACAACGGCTGCTGGAAAACACAAGTGTTTTGTTGATGACTTACCATCCAGAAACCACTTGCCCCATTCTTGTTTGTTGTGCAGGAGGCTCCACTTCTGCTTTTCAACGATGTCGAATTGCATAATTGTGAATCTGTTTGCAGCCATTTTCACGGTTGAGTGTAAATGTTGAGTTGGGGGTTGGGGGCCAGCAGCAGCTTAATTGGATTTAAAGTGACAAGATCCCCTAGAAGAGTTGAGATGTGAAATAATCAGAACTGAACAGACTAAATCCTCAGTCTAAAAATCATTTTGTGCAAAAAATGTAATGAACATGTTTTGTCTAGCCCATAGAAACATCCTAACCTGTTTAATAAAGTATGATAGGTCACCTTTACTTACCTACAGCTGTGGGCTGTAGGTACACAGTTGGGACAACTCAAAACTTTTTCCAGGACAATGTATATTTTATTTTGGACGTCCCCTTTGTTGTGTTTAGCGCCAGCAGCAATCAGTAGCAGGGATCCAGGATGACATGACAAAACTGAATCAGGATTTGGAGGCGACTGAGGAGTTGTGCAGCTCCCTGCAGAAAGACCACCAGGAGTATTGCCCTGACATCCAGCGCCAGAGGAATGATGTCAAACAGCTGCAGAGTCGTTACACAAATGTCGCCAACCAGCTGAAGGAAAGGTGAGACAAACCGAGAGCATTTGAGTTCGGTTAATTTAGCCATACTGGGATTTGTTTAACCCCAGTATGGCGTCAAGTTTGATAGTTACGAAAATTGAAAGAACATTTCATAAATTCTGCGTTTACTTAAATGTCTTTTAAGGAAAAGCAAAACTTAATGCTCTTAAGAAGAAATATATTTGATAACAGCAAAGACGTGTAGAAAATTAATACATTTTTTTCCTTTTAGAGAAAACCTTTTGCAAGAGGCTTCGTCAGCGTACCAGGAGTTCCAGAACCTGTGCAAATATCTCAACTCTTTCTTGGACAGCCTGCCAACAAATCAGATAAATATCAACGATGGACTGTCGCAGGTGACTGCTAAGCAGATCTCCCAACAGGTATGAAAGTCCTTAGAGACGTACTCATTTGAAAAATATTCACAGTGTTTAACTTTTTCCACCTTTCTGCAAATTGTTAATTGAATCTCTTTCCTCAAAATTCTACATGCAAATAGCTAAATTTGGAAAAAATGTTTTAGGGATTTTTCCACATTAATTAAAAACACAAAACCAAAAAATGACGTTTACATAAGTGTTCACATCTTTGCGTAATACTTTGCTGATCCACCTTTGGCAGCTTTTACAGCCTCAAGTCTTTTTGAACACTTTCAATACCGAGACAGATATCTGAGGTTTAGCATCGACCGACATCGATCTGATACAGAAAGACAGTGTTGAACTGACTTAAAACGTTTATCTTTTTAATTTAATTACACATTTATTTGACAACTCTGCACCAGTACATTACTTAAAGCTTCACAAGTTTGGTCAAACATGTAAAAACAACAAAACTTGAATTTGTTCAGTGCAATTAGGAGAATTGCAACATAAATCTGGAACAAACTCCTATAAACCTGCAAAACAGCTGAAACACTGAGTTCCTTTAAATCAAGACTAAAAACCCAGCTGTTGCTTTTGAGCCATAATAAATGAAACATTGCATAATCATGGTGATGGCTGTTCACTTGTTCACAGTATGGCGTTTAATTTAAAACTTTGTAATTTTGTGTTTTTATCATGTAAAGCACCTTGAACCACCAACAGCCAATCTAAAATAAATAATAAACTGAATCTGACAAGAAACTATACCTTGTAAAAAATAAACTGCAGCAAATCTTCTTTCAAATGGTTCAGAAGGTGAAATTAGAAATTCTAAATATAAAGTAAAATAAATAATAAAGCGTGATGTAGCTCAGAGCTCAAAGCATAGAGTTAGACTGAATAGATCTGCCCATGTGAATCAGTCACATTGTCACCAATTCCAGATCTATAATGTTTTTCAACATTGGGACTGATACAGTTATTAATATTGGATTGGTGCATCTAGTTTCCTCTAAATATGACGCTTTTCATTCACAGAGTTCAAGCTTTGTCTCATCAGATCAGAGAGTCTTGTTTCTTGTGGTCTGAGTTTTGAGCCTCATTGCAAAGTCTGTGAATATTTATTTAAATATGATTAATAGGCTTTGTATTTTTAATAAGTTTGAAAAACACTCAAACTTTCACAATGTCATAATTGGGTATTTGTGTGTAGAATCTTCAGAAAATAAATTTATTGAGTACAATCTGGAAAATGTGAAGCACTACACATAAAGAAATCATATTTGTTCATCATTTAATTGAGTTAAATAGTATTTAAAGGATTAATGCAACCTTTTTCAATTCACAGAGAGTGATGAAGGATCTAAAGCAGAAGGAGGACGACATGGACGTAGTGGTTGACCTCTCTCTAGATCTGCAGTGCATACTCAGTGTAAGAACAAAACAGAAGCAGAACTGCATACGTTTCACAATATCATTCAAATAATTGTTCACTCTTAGGCAAGACAAAGGAACTAATCATGAAAGGTACCCTCATGTTTTCTGTTATAGAAACTCCATAGTAGAGCATTGCTACTGCATTCAAACTATGATGTGGCCGTTATGATTGGAGAATAAGAAAACAAGAACATAATCAGATTTATATACATTTTAAGTTTTGAATGTTGTTAATATCCTTGTTATCAAGGATTTTAGCATCTATAATGGTTTGTAGTTGTATTTTACCGAGCTGCTCAGACTAGGAACATTTCCCCATTTGGAGCTGAAGTACTCCACTAATAAGTATAATGTTTACTACAGCAAATTAATTACCTGAAAGCCGAGGTGTTTGTGTCACCTCACCTTGTTTATAAGTTGTCTCCCCCACACTCCGTCCCAACTCAGGGAATCGTATGGTACACTTTTTAAAAGCATTTTAGTCAAATCCTGCATTGAAAATTAAAATTCATAACCTTTTTTTTTTTTAGCTCTGAAACAGTACAACTCCGAAATAGGAAATACAAAAAAACAAAGGAACTTTTTGACCCAACTTCTTCTTCTTTTCTTTTTTTATGCTTGAAACATTTAGCTTCAGTTCAGACAGACTGAAATGATCCATTCCTCTTCGCGCTCGGATGTGTCTTTAACTTTTAAAGACGGAGGAATAAAATATGTAATGTTTTTATGACTGCAGGATTATGAGACAAATGCTAATAAATACAACGGTACACTTGAAGATGTCGGGATGACTCTTCCACAGACGACCCAAAGCCTCACATTCAGTGATGCTATTCAGAGAGAGGTAACATTCAGATTATTTACTGTATATTTATGTTTTTTTTAAAGCGATAAGAATTTGACTAAAGATCTGTTCATCACAGGAAAAAAAATTGATGAATCGCTATGCAGAAGCAACAGCAGAAAACGCTCAGCGTCAGAAACAGATCGATTTGGCTAGGAATCTCATTTTTCAAGTAAGGCTTAAGGTCACAAATTTGTCAACCTTGTCTTTGTTTTGCACTATTTATACTATAACCAATAAAAAAAATTAAGCTACACTGTAAATCCTCTGAAAATGTGTACTTAAACCTGGTTAATATGTTTTTATTGCTACAGAATGAAGAAAAGGTTCAGATGGTGGCACAGCAACAGACGGAGCTTGAAAACCAACAAAAGAGTAGCTCTGAATTAGATGGCTTGCTTGGAGAATTGGCGGACGAGAATAAAGTGGCAGCTCAATCAGAGACCAAACTAAAAACCTTCAAAAACAGGATTGAGAATCACCGAGATGTGGAGCATGTGGAGGACAACGACGTACTGCGGTTCCTCCGGCATCCTAAACTAGTAGGTGATCTGTCTGACCGTAGGAGCAAATTGAACACTGAAGTCCTGAAACGGAGCTCCACCCATTCAGAGTTTGAGACAGTAAACGAGAGAATCGGCAATCTGCAAGACACCATTAAACGCACATACCCCAGAATGGTGACTAGAGAGATGATTGAGTATAAAAGAGATCCTCAACTGGAAGAAGAGGCTGCCATCACGCGAAATGAGATCGCAAGGACAAGACATGAAATCCAAATGAAGGAACGAGAGCAAGCCCAAATGAAGAAAGAAATCGCAATTCTCCAACACATTAAACCACCGCTGAAAGAGAGCGAGGATAAGAAGGAAGCAGGTAAATCAGAACTAGATCTAGAGATTTTGAAACCATGTAAAACATTTGAGACTGAAATTTCTGATGAGAAAAACAAATGCAGGATCCTCAATGATAAAATCTTCCAGACAAGGAATCAGATTAATACCCTGGAGAAGCTGATTCCCAACATCCAGTCTAAAGACATCGCTAGAAAGGTGGAAAAGACTGAACAAAACCCTGAACTTATCACAGAATTCAACAAGCTCCAAACGAGATTGGAGGAAGAGAGATCTGAAAACAGCCATTTGTCTCAAGAAGTGATAGAGCTGCAGAAGCGCTACAGAGAAGTTCAAGCCCAGAGGCCAAGTTTTGAGGTGAAAGAAGTTGTAAATGAGATCTACCTAATAGACCCAAATACAGAGATGGAGATTGAGCGCCTCCGCAAAGAAATACAGGACATAAATATGCAGAATACTGATCTAGAAAAGGTGATTACGCAGGTCACCTCTGACATGAATGCCCTTCGTTCAGAGAAACCCAAAGTAGAATTCAAAGAAGTTCTCCAAGAGGTGGTGAAAGAAGAAAGAAGCCCTGAAAACGAACGAGAGATCCAGAGGTTAAATGATCAGGTGAATTATCTGGACAGCCAGTGTACCTCTCTTGAAGACCAGGTTAGACAGCTGCGAAAAGAAAGAGATGAATGGAAGGCAGAAATGTCCAAGATAGAGACCCAGTTTGTCTCCAGGGACTTCATTAAATATGAATCTGATCCACTACTGGAGAAGGAAGCAGATCGTTTGCGCAGGAGTGTGCGGGAAGAAGCACAGTTGAGGCGAAATATTGAGGAGATGGTTTTTGACCTGCAACACAAATACCTTCTTTTGGAAAGACAGAAACCAGAACAGAAACTGGTTGTCCAGGAGGTTGTATGGCTTCAGAAGGACCCAAGGCAAACACTGGAACATGACAGACTCAGTAGGAGGCTTGATGAAGCCGTAACAAGTCGCCGTCAGATGGATCTGGAGTTACAGCAACTAAGAACAAAGTTGGAAGACAAGGAGCGCATCATAAGAGAGAGTGATGAGCACCAAAAAAGGATCCAAGCTGAATCTGAACTTAGAGAGATCCGACTACGCATCACAGAATTGGAAAATGCCCCACCTCCTGTTGAGGAGAGCATAGTAGTTGAGGAAGTACTGAAGGTTGAAAGAGATCCAAAACTAGAGAGGCTGACAAATGGTTTACAGTCTGACATGGACAAGGAAACCCATGACATCCTACGTATTCAGAGGGAAATCCGCAATGTGAAATTAAAGCTTGAGATTCTGCAGAAAGTGAAGTCAGGTGAAAAGACAGTGTATAAGGAGGTTGTTCGCGTGGAGAAAGATCAGGCTGTTGAAGCTGAGCGACGCCGTCTGAGGGAGCAGGTGTCTCAGAACAAATTTGCCAGACAAGACTTGGAGGATGAAATCAGGCGTCTCAATGACAA